>JAECUM010011752.1:0-54231 GCA_016617855.1 Megalonaias nervosa | reverse complement strand
TATATATTCTTTGAATATTTGACTTTTTGTTGGTTCGTAGGTGAATACCTTGTTAAACGTTCACTAATATATGATCACTACCATGCAGACTGTCATCAAGTGTGCCTCTCAGATCATGCCAGATTATCAGTGTAAAAATAGATAGGACGTTAGCCTCTCTGAGCTTGTGTTGTTCATCAAAGAAATGCATTGTGACTTCTGTAAACTGTTTATTTTGACAACCCTGCGAATAAACCATATTTGACAGACCTTCAAGATATATGCTATTTTTCTTTTCTTATTTGGATGGATTACTGTTCGAGACTACTTTCCCTCTTTTGCACATTCTTAAAATACCATTGAAGCCTCTTCTGGGATACTCAAGAGCAGGGTTTGTTCATGTCGTATTGACAGCTATGTTCATAATTCTCTCACGTAATATAGTCATTAAAGAAAGCAATTCCACATTTGTATTTGTCATTTACCGATTGTGCAATTGCTACAGAAGCAATTGTGTCGTAGCTGCAAACGAATGTTTTCCACTTCATTGTCACGCTTTTCAAATTCTATCACTTCAGAGGCTTTTACATGTGTTATATCAAATCTGAAATCGTAGGGAAAATCAATGTTTACAGTGGACATTCGTCTATTAGAATCTTAAAGTGTAATGATGTTCTAAAGTATTTGTGTGTTCCATTCACTATAAATTTAAAAGCTTCTTTTGTCGGCATTTTTTTTACATTATCCTCTGCTGAGTCTCAGTTCTTCATTCCTAATGCCTTGTTTAATTCTGTTTGTTCCAGCTGAATCAGATCACCACATTGTAATTCCAATGAATAATACAATTAAATTATTTTATGTCATGAAAATGGTGTTGTCATTCACGTTCGTCGGTTCTGTTAGATATGGTTAAGTCCTTTTAAACAGTGTTCTTTCTGACGTATTAACCACTACAATACATTCGTCTATCTGGTACAATCTTGATATTCCTACTTTGATTTGGAATGTCTATCTCTAATGCTTGTTTCGATATAATGTTATTCAAAATGTATATGATACAAAGACATGTTGAATGAAGGTATATGGCTTATTGAGGTATCTTTTGTTTTTTTCACTGCTTGTTAAGAATTGTTGTGTATTTACTGTATGTCGCCATATTGTCGTTTATATAACAAAATGTTGCTTAATGCGGGTATGATATCTTTAATATTTATTGACCACAAAATGACCGCGCAGAGAAAGACCTCTTTTTTGTAAAGAAACCTATGAGTAATTTACACAATAACACACATGGTATGTGCAATGAATATCTGCACGCGTTTTATAATTCGTCAGAAGACTGATAAAAATCAATTGAGGTTTTCTAGATATTTCTAATCTATCTATCAGAATCATTAAATGTACATCGAGTAAAAGTATTATTCAAATAATGATTGTTCTCTCAACCCTTCATTCAATTACTCAAGTGTCTTTGCTCTGGTTTTCTTTGAGCTGCACAGTTTTCCGATTTTTGTTTATGGTTATATATTGTTCAACTCATTCATGTTCACCTCCAACTGGATAGAATACTATGAACAGATGGTTGATTCATCAAACTGCTAGACCATTAGTCCATCTGTAATTAATGCTGCCATTTTGTTGTATACTAGAGCGACAAATTTTCATTATGGTTTTGTATTTGATTATATAGCCAATATTTAAAATCATTCTCGAATGCCAACAGTCCTGATGTATCAAATAGTATTGTCCAGAACACCTCTGAATAATTCACAATAGTCCCAGAATAATATTTTAATCCAATGAGCACGTTGTAATTTCAATGAATAATCCAAATACATGTTTCCGGTCAAATAAAATCTAAACACAGCATTAAATACGTTTGAAAACTGATGTTACAACAAGAACATAAGAAAGAAGACTGATCAAAACAGTCCAGCTCCACATACTTATATACAAGCATAAGGGGTGAAACGCATTTTGCTCATACTAGATACGTGACGTTTTGCAAATACCCTACAAGAACCACCTGACCTAACCCATCCAATGGTAAATAACGTCTAAGAACCCACCTGACCCCACCAGCCGATGAGGAATCGCCCCAAACTTGTCAACAGGTTTTATTATTAATATTTTTATTAATGATCGTAAACACCTACGTCAACAACTATTCATAGATTCTATGGAATATACGCTATTAATATTTTAAAATAGAAGTTCATACCCGTGTACAAAAAATAGCTATCTAATATATTGACTATAGATGATCATTACAATTTACAGTCATAAACAAAATTACACTTAATATAGACACAATCATGTATCAAGAGTTTAAAAAAATATAGACATACATAACGGGTGTATCTATTACGACAAAGGTGGATTCATGATCAGTGATAGAAGTCTCAATAGGGAGTCCGTCATACGTGTACGGTCCCCAAGAGTCCAGGAGCTAGCCTCTAGTTTGTGACGTTCGAGTTGGATCCGTAGCGTATTATGTAAATTATTTACGGTTAATGGCCTTAGGTCACAATTAATAGTTCCAGTTCATATAGGCTGACATAATACCTATAGTGAACCTGTAAGGCTCAGTTCTGGCTGTGTGCACTTCAAATATCCAAGATGTTATTTTCATCATGAATATGCCTCTGTATGGTAACATATTTCAATTTAGTACTTTGACAGAGTGCGGTATTGCAGCATCAGCTGATATCTGATTCCATTGAATCATTGAGCTTAATAACTGGTAACCAACACTCTTAAAAATAGACTAAAAATGTTCAAACAGATCATTTGAATTATGTTTGCACATGTGATTTTAATAAGTACATTGCATATGTCCCACACATGCAAATGTCCATCCTTGTTTACAAGTGTTGGGGATCAGAATTTCACATTTGGTTGATGATATAGGATCTGTTGGTACCTATAGTTGATCTGTGTGGCCACATTTGGCTGTATTCACTCGCAATATCCAAAATTGTTATTTTCCTCATGAATAAGATTGCTTATAGTAATAAATTTTAATTTGGTACATTGTCATTTGACTTTCCAGTATACTGGTATGTACTAATGTTTGCACCAATGATCAAACCTCACCGTTCCAACATTGCCTTAAACTTGATGATACATACTCTACCTGATTAGTTATTTAACCTGTAAATGGCTAAATATGCTTGTAGAAACATCATCTATTTTTAGGATGCATTTATCACTTTAATACATGCCCATTGCTTCACATTTCTGAGTGTCACTCTGTAAAGTTTACTATTTTTTCCCATGTTTGCAACCTGAATGTTATTTTGAAATCACCATATCCAACACATTTTAATTTCATTTGCCTACATCTTACAGTTTTCTAGAATTAAGTGAAACATGTTATATATTTTAGGTCTGGCCTGGTATCTGGAACAAAGTGTTAGAGTTGGATCAGTTTGGAAGCTCTCCAGTAGTCCGGTGGTGATAGCAAGGTCTCATAAAGGACATGTGCAGTGTACTGCTATAAGTGACCAAGATTAGTTCATATCAGCACACTGATATACAGCACCTCAAAGACATGGCTTAGATCTTCATGAGAGAGATTTGCACCATGGTTCAGTAAGGTGGAACCTCCCTGAAACTGTATTTTCCTATCACATTGTTGACTTTTGTAGTTATCGATATTAAAATGGAATGCATTTTTGCTATAAAACATGGTAGTGGTCCCACCAAAACTTTAAATTTGAGTGCAATATTAGTTATACAAACAACTGCCCAAGTACCTGACACAATAAATGTGGAACATAGCACCTATCATTGTTTCTTTAGTGTGTACACCTATATGCATCTGGATAGGCATATTGCAATTTGCTGCCGAAATCACTGTGAGCTATCATGCTTCAGTACCCCTGGGAAAAATGTTATCAGTTGTACAGACCCAAACTACCATTTGTTTTAAATACCATTCATTAATCAACTTTGCTGCCTTAAATTTGTCAAAATGAATCTTATAACTTGTGTGAAAATTTAATTTTTTTTTTAAATTTAGTTTTTAAAATTTAAATGTGTATCTAAATTTCCATTAAAATTTAATATATCATTATTTTTAAATTTCAAACATATTTTCAGACAGCCCTTATCATGTGTTACATTTAGGTTTTTACTGCATTGAAAAATTCCTGTAATTAAGGAAGATATAACAAATTTAGTTTTGATTTCTCAAGAACACTTGGACCACAACTTGCACCCTGTGGAACACCAGCACTACACACTTTCTGACAGCTGTCACATGTCTTGTTTGCAAGGAAATTCCAAAAGACTTCATGTTTAAAGTTGAAATAAGTGTGGCATGCAAGTATAAAAGTTTGACTAAAATTGGCCATACAAATTGGGCCTTTCAGGCCTTAGGTCACAATTAATAGTTCCGGTTCAGTACCCACGAATGTAGTCCCAGTCTATTTTTAGATCATTTTTTCCTGTCTCCGTTTGGTGGTGATACAAGAGTTAGATTTAGGCATTCTTGGTAAGGATTTAAAGGCAATTGTTTATTCTTTAGAATATGAGCTTATGGTGTGGTTGTCTGTGTGTATTTCGGCGACAGTGCACAGTGAGTAATAAGGCCTTGGTGATGATCCGGAAGTGAAATCTGTGTTCCATTGCATGGTGTTTTGTTTACAATTCAGCCTCTCAAAAATAAGCAGGTCAACCCTTGACAAGAACTTCACCGTGAAGTCATCTTTGAAGGTATTTTAGATTGACATATGATTTGTATTGATTGTCACACAGTGGAAAGTTCAGTACTGAGAAACAAATGTAGAGAATATATAGTAAAATTAATTGTGTTCTATGGCCTGTCATGCATCAGAGACAACAGATGGTAAAGCGTTCAGAAAATCAACATCACAGCAACCGAGAAGAATAACATGGGGTGTTTCATTTAATAATACACTAAGGGTTTGTTCAAACCTGGACTTAAATAGTCTATTCGAATGTTCCGGGCGAGATATACTGCACACTAGTATTTTCATGGTTTTCATTAGGACTTCAGTATAAAGGGTTACATTTCTCTGAGATTCATGGTCGGTTCATCAGCAGATTAATAATGATTCCATGTAATAAATTATAGTTTTTGCTTTCAAAAATATAAAATAAAAGAAAATCTACGCTTTTTGTTCCTTTTTGGGTGAATATAAAATGCATTTCACTCGTGAAGTCGAAACAGTTTGTATTGTCACGAATGGCTTTTGTTTCGCCACTCGTGACAATATACAATGTTTCCACCTCAATCATGAAATATTTCCTTACATCTATTAAAACATGTAGGAATCCTGTATATAATTAAATTACTGCATTTGTATTGGAAAATATACACCTTTTTTTTACGAGTAATACTGGTCGACTTTGGGAATACAGTATTAATCAGAGAGAAAAGAAAAACGAGTTCATAATTCCCATACAAATGCAGTAACCTTTTCATTATATACTCATTTTGTTTTTCTACCTAAGGTTTAATAGTAAAAAAAAAACACACCATAAGAAACGAAGTAAATGAATTTATTTATAATTTTTAAAAATAAATACACAACCATAGATTCATCAATACATAGTAACAATATTAGTGCGCACGTAGCACCTTCCAACGACCTTATAACTTTGTCGCGCTCATAATTAGTTTAAAAATAACACTAGTTTTGGTGTACTTAAAATTGAAATTTTGAATCATATTGTGAAAGAATGCGCATTGAAACAACTTTTCCAGCTGGTTTGGAATAGATGGATTTTCAGTTGATCAAACTCAATTCTGCTTTCGATGGACTGCATTTAGGTCTATTAGCCGGTTCAATTCCGTACGATGTACATGTGATTTGAACAGAGGAGAGGCTGGCTTTAACTACAACTGTGTTTCGGTTCCGTCATTGATTGTTTGGAATCATAATGTGGGAAAATATGAATTCTTTTTATTTAAATTATCAATGAGATGTTATGTAATATCACATTCAGTTTGTTTTGAGTGCAGGAAGGAGAACGTGATTTCTGTTGGAAATGTAGTCAACATTACAGTACGATATCGCTGTGTGTATCAAGTTTTGGACCCCATGACATGGTTCTTGTAATTCGGATATGCAGAACTAAGAAAATATATTTTCAGGAAATTCAGGATGCAAAACTGTAAATATATTTATTGCCATACTTATTTCCACCTAAGAAAACATATGCTTATGCCATGTCACTTGCATGCTCTATGTTGGAGGGATCCCAGCTATATACATGATTATGTATGGTTTCTATCGCTAAAGTTAAACGAGGAAATTTGCAAACCAGCTATTGTGCGACAGTTCATTTAGCCAGTGGAAATAAGACTTCTTCGTCGTCTTGGCTTATTGGCTGTAAGGCGCTTAGTTTTCTACCACAACCTTCAGTCGCATTTTTTCTCGAATTTTGTGTTTTCTCTGACTTGTAAAATGGTACGTCTCTGATAGATATGCGATAGCCCTTAGCCTCAATATGCTTTTCTACACTATTTGTATAGACTCTAGAGCGCACTGGTCATAGTCAGAACCATTCTATTTGCGAAAAGTTAAGAACATTTCTCCTAAATAATTGTTTGAATGATCAGTATGGTATTTTCAATAATGCATCTCTCACGTTCGTTGTGCACATTGCGAATATCATGTTCATTCGTTTGGTTCTTTGAAGGTTTCATTTTGACTCATTAAACTCGTCCAGATCAAGACCTTTATCATCTCTACTTTCGAGTGGACGAATCAGATTGTACAGTTAATCATCCAATTAATCAAATAAACCAAACGCTAAATCGTCTGATACATGAGCGTCCATTGTTTGTTTACAAAGTAGTTCCTAATACATAATGCTGTTTTTATAATGTAAAGTTAATGGAGAAAAATATGGGCATATAATAATCTATGATTATCACAATATCACTATATTATTTTTGTCACTATATCATAACATACAAGAAATATAACAACATCCTCATAACGTAGTAAATGATGTTATGGCATTATGCATGACAAAGGTGTAATGACTGAGTCATCAAGCTGTGTTTGAAAGTCTTTTCACTACAATAGTAAGCGTTTTTTTGTGTGAATAAAATCGACATATTTCATCATGTGGTCAATATATGGTAACATTTTTGCTCATTCCAAATTTAATTATGAAGCTCGTGGGATAATTTCAACGGAATATCTGGGGTCAAATGGGCCTGTCGGGGGAGCATGGGAATTAACATTACAGTCGCCGTTTTGAAAGTATGGTAGCCTGAGGACAATAGGCATGTAACAATAGCCTATAGCAGTAACGTTGTGAGTCTGTATGGGGAAAAAATGGAAAGGTAATATTACAAATGTCCATAAATTATCACAATTGATGTCGATGGGGACAAGGGATATATTACGTTAAAGATATCTATAAGATTAACATTATGAGTCTGCCTGAGATCAAGGGGGAATTAAACATGATACGATTTACCTGACCGAAAAACATGTAAACCTATTAACCAATACGCAGTTGTACCGTTCAACACCCACGTCTACTAACCAGCTCTCACTTACTATAAGAGGTATAAGGGTAGGTTGTAAAGTAAGGGGTTAAATAAAAATCAGACTCATATAAACAAAAGTAAAACCTCACCCTCCTATAACCCTACAATCCACCTAGAACCCTTATAAATAAAACTAACAACCTTACAATCTCTACAAACCCAAATAACCATGTGAAGGTGGAGTGGGGGGGGGAGGTAGGAATGCTTACACTTACACACGAACGCATTTCATACTTATATACTATCACCATGAAAAGGACATAAATGTAGAGAGGGATTTAAGTTTTATATGGAAGATACAACAAAAGACAACAACAAACATAAAACATAAAACAGAATAATTTTTGATAATATTTTCAGTAGGTTTCTTAACAAGAAATTGTCAACACTGGTGATACCACTCAACGTTTCTTCGTCGCAAGCGTCTCTGCAGATCAATAAACAAACCATCTCTTCAAACAACCTTGCCTTTCCACGTGTAATTTTGGTTTTCATATAGCAGTGACAGTAACGACATTTTTTTTAAAAACAAAATTTCTTCGCTAAGTTGTTTCTTCTTTTGCTTCCAAAATGTCCTCCTTTTTCTCTTCCTCTTCTTTCTTTGTCATGTTTTAGGGGGAATGGGTTATTCTGATGATTCTGAAAACTAAGACCGACGTCCCTTTTTTTCTTGACAATGATAACAGGTGTCTTTACTTTTGTCTCTGGACCGTATTTCTCCTTTCTTAGACGTTCCCTTTCTATGACGTTGAGGACATTTGATAGTACTTTTTGTTTGACAGACATATCAGATATTTTCACTTTAATCTCGAGAGATGTAGTCTGTAGTCTCGGTATTAGTCTTGTTGGACGATGTGTGTTTCTGAATCACTCTCTGTAAATCTGACCATTGTAGGCTCGTATAATAATAACAAGAGAAAAGAGTGAAGACAACAAGCTTTGTATATTTTAACAAAATAATTTATTTCCCTAGAAAACAATGTAAAAATTGGAAAATAGGACTTACGGTTTGTGAACATAATCCAAAATTTAATCCTAAGAATGAAAAATACAAGTCCTATCACTAAATAGTTCTATTAGAATCCAGGTTCGAATCTCGACGACGTTCAAATATGGAAGACGATGACGTCAGATGTGGTCGTTGTACAAATAGCAACAATTCCTCAATTGAGTCACAGTTTATATTTCCGAAGAATTCTAGAATAAATTTCCACTGAATTTCTTTCTCCCAGAATTTATATACACTCGTTTGGTTTTCTAGAGAATAAATGATTAAATTCCAAAAACAAATAACTTCAAAAACAATCTGGTTTCAACAATAAAATACCTATCCGGCCTTCAAGGTTTCCGAAATACAACTGACTGACGAGCGCTCAGAAAGGGTTATTATATCCACCCTAATTATCATCCCGTTCTGGCGAGATAGATTACGTGGTCTCTTAACACTCGAACAACGCAATAAAAACAATGCAATTCGTCACGTAGAAAGAACTCCTATCTACTATCACTCTGAAATAAATTTAAAAATAAAACATTGTTTATTCAGACTAGAGGAAATGACCTTGGTAATAGCCAATCGTTTTCGCGTAGCGCTTACACTACCGCGGACCAAGGCGAACTAAAAATATTGTTCATGTAACAAGTTTTACGTCTTAGATAAACAACATTACTGAAAAAGAATTTCGAATCTCGTGAAAATAATCATTACAATAAAATGTAATGAAACAAAAATAAAATTAAAAAGAATTTTAAAACTAACACACAAGTAATTTAATTACATATACGTAACACCATACATTTTGATCTTACGTTGCTGTTCCATTTTTACATGTTGAATGTGGGACCGAATATAGTATTATCATGTTCATATCAAATATAATAGTATTCTCATGCTTATACGAACCTGAATCGGTCGCCGTCATGAAACAGACACACCGTGCTAAGTAGAAGCCAGGCACAAAGCGATGACGACAATATGGGACGTTTTCGCTGAAGTTTATCCTAGTGACTTACAAGAGGAAATGAACGATCTTCATCCAATACCACCATCCTCCTCCTTCTCCCCAAGAGAGAGGGGGGGGGCAATATCGTCCAAGAAACAAAGTCTGGTTAAGAGTTCCCGTCAAATGTTCCTGCAGAGAAAAAACGCCTGCGTTTATTACGCACTTATTGGAGTATATATAAGATGAACTGAAACGACTGTGCTAAGCTAAAGATCAAGATCGTTCGTGACTTTCCATCACTCAATACAGTTTAAAATCTCCTGTCTGGATAAAATTTGCTTCACCTGCGGAGTTAACGTCTTCCAAAAGTTTGGAAAGAATGCAACACATTCAACAATCGAATTTTTCATGGTCAATGGTAAAGCAACTCTCCATACGACACATCTCGCCTCCTTCGGGTCGTGGAAAAAAACTCAACACCATCAAAACAAGACTTGCGAACACTGAAAATGACCAATATGAGATGTTTTTCGCTTGCGCGATCATGGCAGCTAGAATTTTTGCAGAGAAAGATGTACCAGAATGGACACGAGATCGTGTGCGAGAATGTGAAAATCGGACAGAGCCAAACATCGGATAGAAGAGGAATTATTTTTCTTAAGAAGCAGGAATTTCAATACCGACTTGTGTGGGCCTCAAGAAATATTGCAGAATATTGAAGAAGTACTATCCCCTAGATAAATCTTAAAAGTTTACCCTTAAGGCTTTTGTGGAGATTTGTTTCGAGTACCACATTTTCCAGATGAAAAATACATTCATATCTGTCATCACCACACTCATTGAGATGTCATTACCAGTGTCACATCACTGCTTGGATATCCATGTACTTACTATTGTGACAAATGTGTCCAAGGTTTCAACAATTAGAAGCATCGTATGTATTGTGGCTAGAGGTGTCATGGCTGTTTGGCATCGAGACCTTGTGCTCCTGCAGGAAAATCAATAATTCAGTGCTCCACCAGTAGACGAGGATTGGTGTTTCAGCATGTAACGACAAACATCACATGAAGCAATTCCAATAACAGATAAATGCCCGTGACTTTTTTGCTAGCGTGTCCAAAATGTGTCCAAAGCGTGTCCAAAATGTTCGTAACAGTTTCAAAGATGAACACGTTGGTCCAGAAAATAAGCTATGTCGCATTCATTTTCAGTTCGTCCGGTTGGATTAGCGTTACAGTGATGGATATGACAACGAACCAGAGGAATTATGAAATCACCAGAAGAAGAAACACGAAGAAGACCATCGGATTTTACTTTTATTGTTCTCAAAGCAATAGGATTCACATTCCTAGCAACAAAACAATGTAGAAAGATACAACGAAAACCATTAAGCATTCACAGAGACACAAGAGAAAGAATAAAAAGAAGAAGAATCAGAGATTTGAGACGTTTTTGATTACTAAAAATGAAGCACCGAGATTCTTCTGAATGTTCCAAGAAAGAATTTGATCCGTTTGCCATGTCACCGACGATGATGACGTCTCCTGCCATGCCCCGGCGATGATCCCGTTTTCGTCTCTGATCATATCTGCTCCCACAAGTTTAAAATCAAAGGACATGCCGAAGATTACATTGATCTGAATAACAGTTACTTGCACCTGAAAGTCAAATTCTTCAAAACTGATGTCACCAATCCTTGCGTCGATGCCAGAGTAGCTCTGGATAACAGTTTCATGCATACATTATACACTGTTCAGCGAACTGGATTTTTATCTGAAAAACAAACAGCGATATGTACACTTATCATTATTGAGCTTATCTACATAATCTCCTGACTAACGAAAAATAACCCCAACAAACATACAAGCAAACAAAAAACAAAACAGAAACAAAACAAAAACAAGAAACAAAGACACACCTCAATATGTATGTGGTATGGAAACCTGACACTGTCTGTATTCAACGATGTAGATTAAACACAGGCTGATTATTCACACAATGTAGGTTTTCACGACTGACAGAAGAAAATCAATAAAAAGCGTAGTTTAGAAATGATGACCGTTTACACGTGGGTCTGTGATTTCAAGTCAAGTGTTTGTTGAATGGCGTGGATGTACGTCTGAAACTGAATCAGAAGTAGTACCGTGTTCCGCTTGATGACTGACGCTAACGAATACAAACACACAATATCAAAGAAGCTAGACTCTACGTACGAAGGGCAGAAGTCCTAACAAAAGCTGGAACGGCCAACCAGACGTTATGTACCAGGCCGTTTTTAATCTAATTTTGCCCAGAAGAATTACTCGAGATCTTACTTGACTCTTTTTGAAGCTACGGGACAGTTATAAACCATGACGCCACTGGTAATCTGATACTTCAGCCACACTCCCCCAGTCTGTGTTGATACTGATGGACGATATGTGGATGGTGTGATGTCACCTGTTTATTAGAATGTACAATTTTGCTACATGCAAATCATTCCGGAACACACCTGCGTACAGTTTAGACACTTACCGGTTTTTGGTAACAGCCATATCTAGCGCGAAATTCAAAATGGCCCTAGGACAGAGTGGTTGTGTTATTCCACGTGGATTTACACGTCGCCAAATATAGGATTTGGTCCTGAAATGTTATGTACATATCGCGAAAAGAACCCTTCAACCGACGGTAGCTCAAGAAATACAAGTAAATGTATAAAATATACACCGATGCGTGCAGATAAGATTGTCAGCAGATTTTTGCTGGTTTTAATAAGTGGGCGATATCAGCCCCGAAATCGGCAGTCAATATAATTATAGGTGATACTTATAGGTGTGGGGCTGATTTATCGGCCTACACCCATGGCATGTCGTGCTACTGTTGTTGTTACTGTTCTTGTTGTTTAGGACCTGCAATAAAATTTCTTGAGCAATCTTAGTATGAATTTCAGCCGTTACCCATCTTCCCATTTTTGGCGACATGTGACATAGCAATCATCTATCATCTTAAAATGTATTTGCCAAATAGAATGCGCTATCGTTGGCTCAAGGCCCTTTAAATCTAAAGTCAGTTTCATTGGAACGTGGAGTGTTAAACGTTTCATACGCAAATTATGTTGATATATGCTGTTATGACCTTCATGGTCAAGATTTACATTTGAAAATGTAAATTACATCCAACCATTATTTTTCATGTTAATCTCAATTTGCCATGAACAAACGCCGTTAGATTTTTAATAGTATAAAGGTGGTCTTTCTTAACTAAACTCCCTCTTTATTAATATTGTATGGAGGCTTTAGACTGTACGTGTACATCTAAATCGATGTCTCCAAAAGAAAAAAAAAAATAAACGATTGCATAGTTTTGAACAAACCTACTCCACCCCCCAAAAGTATTGTTAAAAAACGAAAGCAACAGTGCTATCAGACACATTGTTAAAACACAAAACAGAGTTCTATTACTGTTCTTGTCAACAAACACCTCCTACCCTTGATTCACCTCACTATTTCTCCCATACAAGGTATCAGTTTTAAACTTAATTAAAACTAAAGTGCCAACCTAAATGCATATTCCAGTCATTCAGTAAAGTTTCATGTAAATACTTCGAAAGATCTATGACGCATTATGATATAATAGGACGGACGCAGGCATAAACCCTGAAAAAGGCAAATACAATTATATGATCACCATTTTCCCTATGGAATTTGGCATGACAAAATATAGAAATTTACAAAGTAATTAATTTCTTCGAGTCGCAACGCGAAGAAATCCTGTTGTCTATAAGAGCAATACTAAATAATCACTTCTATATTTACAAGAGACATTTGAATGAAAAGAGTTTCAAATCAACGATTACATTTTAATAAATGAAATGTTGAAGCGTATTTTATAGTAATTGTACTGTTGGATTTATGGATATTGCGAGCGAGACAGATGAACAACGGGCGAGTTGCAAGCCTTAAGTACCACAACAATGTTGCAAAAAAAAATACAATTTTAAGTGTTTTTTTAAAAATATTTTTAGAATTATAAATTAAACGTTTTGATCGAAATGACGTTTCAATGAAGAATATTATACAAAACAAGCAAGCTTAACGTATATGAATACATAGAATTATGTATTTAGCCTTTGAAATAGCCTGGTTCCGAGCCGGTTTACAATATTGCTTAGGTTACTTAGAGAAACTTCTGGAGGGGACCAGTCTATTTATGATTACGATTTTGGCAGTGAGTGGAATCTAAATAGTAAGTGCAGACTAATATCTCTTGCACGAGATTTTTCATGCGAAACATATTTGTAATTTTATTAATATCTGAACAAATCTAATATTGACTGACGGACACTTTATGTCATTGAAAGAACTAAAAAAAAAAAATAGTTACCACCAAGTAAATAATTGTGGTGCGTTCCTCAGCGCACACAAGTACCGTGTGCAGAACGTTACAAGCACATCGAGACTGTGGATTAATGTATTCAGGAAAGAAGTATATATCTAACACTAGTACTGTTTGCTTCGTTGCAGGTAAGTAGTATTACTTATTCCAGAATTATAATGAAATTGCAATTATTGATAACAATACAACTAATTAGATGTCTACAAACAATGGGATCCCCAATCTGGACATGGGGAACATTCTCCACGGAGTAAGTTGTTTACTTTCTTAATGGAGGCGTCAGACTTGTTTGATGTTGATGTACATGTGTCCTGGTTTAGGAACACAATATATGACTATCTTTCTCTCGATATGTTGGTCCGATCGTTGTTTGTTTGTTTTTTTTGCATTTTTTAAATTTTAATCTTGGTGAAGCGACATTTTTTAAAATGAATTTTGTGGGTAGGTTTTAACCAGGGTACACGGTTGCTTTCCTAAAAGTGCTTGTTTAGTAACAGCCAATACCTGATTTCTCTGCAACTCATTTAATCGGTTGACCAAAGCTGGTTTGTTTCTTTTCTTTTCTTTTTCTTTTTGTTGTTCTTTTGTTTTTATTGTACCCCATTGGCGCTGAATATCACCAGTTCATCATGTAGGTTAATCTGGTCATATTCCGACCACTGAGAGCGTTGACATGAGATCGACAACTTCATGACTGAAGCCGACTACTGTGTCCCTGACTACGACACGGGAAGCAGTCTATCTGGCTTCTTGCAACAAGTTTCATTATTCAAAAAGCATATAATCTGAGTTCTTCTTACTGAAAATATGATTTTATTGTGACTATATACGCAGGGGTAAATCCGACCATGTTGTGGCTTATTCCGACCTCTGATATGTGTAATTCCGACCACCATATATGGACCGTACATATATAAGTTTCATCTGTAAAATACAAAGATTTTGTTTATCTTGACAGAATTAAAAGCTTTTAATTGTTTTTATTTTATTTTCAGGTAGATAGATAGCAGATAGAAAGCGATATTGCTACATAGATAATCGTGGATGTTGTTATAGAGATAACTGTGGAGATAATTACCATTTATTTTTATTTATATTTATACCTTTAAGTTTTTATTTATTTGTTTTTAAGTACGTATTTATTCCTGGGGGGTTTTTTTCTTCAAAGTTCAATACAAACTAATCATAACTCTACATTTTCTTTAAGCTTGTGTTCTTGGTCGGAATTGCCCTCTTATGAAAAATAGCCTGGGGTAAATCCGACCACTGCAGAGAACATTGCATACTATTGTTATTTGTCATAAAACTGGTGCAATTTTTACTTTTTTAGTGAGACAAAGCATTATTTTAAAGCTACGATAGCATAATTATTATGTTATTAAAAGCTATACAAATCTTGAATGATTGATGCCTGACTAGGGTCCTGAATAAAAATTTTTTATGAATGCCTCTTCTGAACTCGCGCGGAAGAGAGAATGCGGAGGCGATTACGTCATTTTGTCACGCGATACCCTCGTCGCCTGGAAACATCTTTACTAATTTTCATACGCATATGCACAAATAAAAACAAAGAGCACAGCAAGCAATTTGCATATCTTTGTTGTAAACAGCAGGACGTACATCCACGGTCGGAATTACCCTACTGGTCGGAATATGACCATGTTACCCTACAGATTAAAACTCGCACCATGAGCTAGGCGTGTATTATAGAAACAAGGAAGATTCGCGTCAACGCTAATCAAAATTCGCCAAGAGTGGATTTGATGGAAGACTTGGTGTGTGTGTGTGTTTCGTTTCCATGGGGCATTGTTTACAGTATTCTGAATAAATAAGAACTGTGTTGCTGTCGCCCGGTACACCATTTGGCAATTTTCATCTTTTGGTCTCATCTCGGCCTCTGAACCCAAAGTTCTTAGTGAAGTAATAAAAAAGTGCAAACTGCATGGCTATGAGGGTGGACGTGTCCATCTATCCCGAAGTAAACCATCTATCCTCGTCATCATGTGAAAAAAGTTCTGAAGCTCAACTTGTGCTTCAGACCCTTCGATATTTTTAGGAAAAAGTTCTTGATTAATTTAATAGAATTTTTATTCCTATATAATATTATAAACACCCTTGTCATTGAGAAAATGTGTCTTCTAGAAAAACGCACCTTTGAAATTCTACGGCTGTAGTAAGAAAAATTAAAGAAATAAATAAAGCATAGTTGTGATATGTAATAACGGAAAGGCTGGTAATTACGTTTTAGGTTGTTGCTGGTGCAGAACAAAATTTTTTAATTTTCGTTGAGGCAATTTAAAATATTTTTTTAATCCTACTTTGCATAATAGAAGTAATTCTAAAAATCAGCATGACTGAAAGGACCGTAATTCCAAAGCAGTCCTGAAGAAATCACTTCTGTATAGAACACGAAAATGAGAAAATATGAGGAGCGACTCCATTTCCAAGCTGTGTGTTTTGGGGGGTTTGGATTAGGTTGGGTTATTCTTTTCAGTTGACCTGGGTTCTTTTTAATTTCACCCAAGCCATCTTTGGACTCTTTCCTAATTCATTGCCGTCGCTACGTTGATTTTTTTTCCTGTCTTTCAAAAAGCTCTTCACATGTACATCTCCATCAGGAATATCTCTGTCTGAGGTCTGATTTGTAACATTGTTGACAGAGCTGGCCCGATTTGCGTGGCCAGAATGAGCATCATTTTGGGGAATAGCATGCTTGTTTCGTATTTCCCTTTCTTCAAATTTTAGCAATGCTCAAAGCGCAGGAGTCTGGCGTTTAATAAATAAAGAACTAAGAAATCTCAAGCGTGACCCCAACCGTCCGCTCGATTGAGTCTTCTTGCGATTCTGAAGCGATAAAAGAAACGTGACAAAAGTCTAATCGAACGGACGGTTGGGGTCACGCTTGTACTTCTTGCGTTAATTTATAGTACTGATAAGGTGATTTCGTGTTGTAAGAAAGTTATTCGTACATAACTGATAAAACGTCAGAATCCTGTGCTCAAATCAAGGTAGGGATAACTCCAAAATGTTTTTGGAAAAAAAACCCAAACATTTGACCAGGTGATCAAAACAGTTTTTTGCACCATACCCTGTAATCATTTATCCAAAGCAGATACCCCCAAATCTTGCGCATCTGGCAAAGTGCAAATATGAGAGAGAGAGAGAGAGAGAGAGAGAGAGAGAGAGAGAGAGAGAGAGTACTTTTCTGCTGAAATCTTGTATTGAAAGTTTTAAAAATCCAGACACAATAAGAAAACTCAGGGTGTCATGTCAATATTCAATGCATGGTTAGAAATGCCCCACGTTCGGAGAAAATTGTACCCAATGTTTAATTCCCAAGATGCATTCCACAATGAAAACCATCTAAAATTCCAAACTGAACCAAAATCCATTTCAGTTTCAGAATTTCAAAAATATCACCTGCGGAATTATATTCTTTTTAAAGAGCAAGTTCAAGTGGAGGGACTTTGAAGTTGTCTATTAGTATTACTGAGGAATCGAATTTGTTTAGTAAATCGAAGGATTAAACTGACAAGCAATTGCAACATAAAGGTAGGTACATCAGAGAGCTGCAGCTGTATCGACCTTGACGCAATTTGGAAGAATTACCTCTTTATACAATGTTGTTGAGACTTTTATATCAGTGGGGCACTTGAAGGGAAGTTGTTTACATTTTAAATTCTTCCTACTGTTTAAGTAGAAAATAAAGAGAAGAAAACAGAATAGTATTGTTTATAATTTTTTGGTTAAAATATAATGTTGAATATTAAAAATCTAGTCCTCGTGTTAGAAAGAGACCGGATCTTCGATTTCTTAAAAATATATGCTTAAATTATCACTTTAAATTCAATGTATCAAATATTTCTTGTATTAAATGAAAACATAACAATGGAGAGTTTGAAATTACTATAAATTAATGAGCTTTCTGTATAAAATTTAATGTATTTAATTGTTGTTTGTGAAATTTGCCATGAAATTTGGTTGGAAGTGGAGTGTCTGTTTAGTAAGTAGAGTGTAAGAGAAAGTTTCACTTACTGATCCAAACCCTATGTTCCGTTTGAGAAGTAAGGAAAAAATCCACTTGCCTGTTACTACAGTTTATTAATCCCAACGTTTTAGTAAAATTCAAAGCTAAAGAGTAAATCCATATCTGCAATGCAGACAGACCGATGACGCAACTGCAAAATATTTATCTAGTCTTAGACCCGGTTATTTACACGGGGATTTTCAGTAGGTTATACAATATCTTTCATAAAACGCCAAAAATGTCTAATTTACATTTTAAAAGTATCCATTAAAAATTGAAAAGAATGTGTGAACAAAAAGGAGATATGCAATAAATACAAAACCACATAAATGTTTTGTTACGAGTCGGGGGATAAGAACTCGTTTAATACGGTATATGTCTCAGCATGACTGTCTCTACATATTCCTCATATAACTCATTTCACTAATTTTCTTCTTTTCTTTCCAGTCAGTAAGTCTCCAAATGTTTCCACTGCTAGTGAAATATTTCCTTATAACTACAAAAATCCCAAGGTTTTCTTTTATTACATATTTATTATATTTTAATGCAAAAGCATTCGATCTGCATAGATTTATTTCTCTGTTCTTTGGCAATGGGATTAACGGCTGCATTACCACATCTATATAAAGAAGATCCGAAATTTAACAATAATTTTAGGACATTGACATTTTACAAAGTTAGATTGTACATATGACGCTTCAGAGTGTGTATTTTGTTAAAATAACGCCTGGTTTCATAGGAAAATGAAGAGTCTTTATTGCGGGCACAGGTGCTCGACGCGAGCTTGATGTTAAGAAAAAAAACAATAATCTGAAGGAAAAAAAAATCATACAGAGTGACAAAAATACCTCAGATTACCCCCATGACCCGTTCTGACATTGGACCCTCTCTATCATACTATATATAAGAGACAAGGTCGGTAACTTCCAAATACTTCGTTCCACCCATGACCCTCGATTTCCTTCTGCTATTTCCGTCTTTAATGGCATACGACCATGTTCAATGGTTTGTTTAACTCCTGAGATATTTTTCTATCCATCAAGCCATTATTGACTATTCTGCGTTGCACCAAACTGAAGTTACTTTTGGGGGGGGGGGGGCACCAGACAGATGCTGAGACAATTTTTGACAGGGTATTTTCCCTAGTGTATCTGAAGGTGTGTTCATCCGATCAAGTTTCAATTACTTGTTCGGAGTCCCTCGCCTTTTTCGAAAATTTAGTGACCTTTGCCAAGGGTCTCCTAAGTCCTGTGTATGCTATATGTATTATGCTATATTGTGTGTTTGCTATAAATGTTTTGTAAGGACGGCAGTTATGTCAAATCAGAGATATCCCAGGTTTTCCTACTTCATATATATACATATATATCCACAGATGCATACATTGACCACACACACATACCATGCACATATAAGTGGACATATATTGTATTTATTTAAATTTATAAAAATTTTAAAATTTAAATAATTTTGAATTTGGAATTCCTTTTACTTATCTTTTGAAAAATTAAAATAAAACCTATTGTTTTGAGTGTATTTGCATTTTTTTCTGAGTCGTCTCCTCTTTATATTAATGGTAATTAAAATGATAATAATAGCTAAGGACAATTTGGGTTTCTTCATGTAGGGAGCAACATTTCTTTTATTTATTTATGTCACCCTCTACATTCAGAAACATTTCAATTCCTTTGTAGCATGAAAGACTGAAAAAGAGCCAAATAAACCTAAATTCCAAAGATATAAAAAAAATTTTGGGTTATTGGTTAGTTGTTAGCTTGGGTCACCCATTGTTAGTTACATTATCCTATTTCCCTTATGTGTGTACTGTTTGTCCATGTACTACACATGGATTTTTCTGAGGCTCTTTCGCAGGACTGTCCACTTCGTGTGGCGCCATGTGGCTTAGCCCCACGACGTCTACGTCTCATACTTCTTCCATGTGTAGGTTCCCTGTCCCATAAATAGAAAAAAGAGTAATTAGATGTTATTTATTAAAATTTTTGGGTGACTGTTAGCATATTGTTAGGGATTGTTATACACAAAATACAGATGATTTTATTATACACCATGTGTCATTTTTTAATCATTATAACTTGCCCACATGTTTTCATTATGGATATTATGTTATCTATCAACTTCATATATATCTCTTTACTAAATTTCCCATCTAGATATAACAGCATATTTTTCCGGTATTTTTCAGTTGTGGTTATTTGTGCAATTAAAGTATTCCTTTGTGTTAATGATTTTTCACATTCTGTTATTACATGAACTTTGGTATAAGAAGCTTTTTTACACATGGGACATTTCGGCATTTGTCTTATCATGTGTCTTCGTATGGCTACCTCTCCAGTAAGCCATGTATTGTGTAGATATTTGAACATAATGCTCTGTATTTTTAAAGAATTGATTTTTTCCCACTGTCCCCATATATTTTCCCAGCTCACTCCCCATATTTCCTGTTCTACCTTATTTCTTATATTTTTTGTACTTGTTTCTCTAATCCATTCATAAGTGCGTTTTGTATCTATTTCCCATAACTCCTTGTTATCCCTATATTGTAGCAACAGATTTTTTAACTGAAGTTACGGGCTCCGAAACGTGCGAATTTCGCAACTTTTGTCTGAGTGGACAGTATTACGCTCAGGTGACAACCGGTAAAAAGAGCTCTACTGTCCTATTATCGTGCGGGTCCTTAATTAGTGTGCCATGTTTCTCGCCACTTCAAGCGCTTGTTTTGAGATCCCGACGTTATCAACTGGGTCACTAGTGAGTAGTGTTCTCTGACTGTGACTGTAAGTGCTGATAAGAAATATTCGATGAAATGAGATTTAAATATTTAATGCAATTCAAATTGACGGAAAAAGTGGACAGTGTAACTAATGCCATATTTGCCTGAAGTTTGTGGCCCTGGAGTAAGTGTTAGCTTTCTTTGCCTTTTGATTAGTAGGAAACCCATGTCAGAGATGGAGAAAGAAATGTAAACATTTAGTTACTATAACATGCACTTTATACATTATGGTAGAAAAAATAAAACCAGCGAAAAAATATACAGCATGAAATTCTTCATTTTATTATAAAACTAATTAGTGTGAAACATAGAGACTCAATGGTCAACAAAATTCTCATTTTTCGTTCCTATATTTTCACATGTGAAAATATTAGATTTCCCATTATACCATACGACGCTTGATTGTATGTGCCTGCAAAAGTTGTACTTGCAGCAACATAAACGAGTACTTTGTGAGCTAAAACAAATATACAGAAATAACCTAACATTACAGACATAGAAATTAATCACTGATAAAGAATTTTGACCAGACGCCATTCGCGTCTCTCTGAAGTTATTTCCCTTTACTTAATTGGTAATAACGATAAACCAGATGTCGTGACTTGCTAAATAGGACTTGCATTGTTTTCATATTGGGTCGAACAGTTTACAAAATGACAAAAATATAATTTATTGCGACAGATTAAGTCAGCCCAATTCTAACGCTGTCTTAAGTCACGTATATCTATGATCAGCCTATGAAATTGGGATAAATTTTACGAAAAGGGGGTGGGGTGAGCGTGTTGTACCGAAAACTGAGTTTAATCTTGCACATTTCGATTCTGGAGCAAGTTTAATAATAATAATAATAATAATAATAATAATAATAATGATAATAATAATAATAAACTTTCTTTAACGAGAATAACACATTTGGTCATGACTGACCCATCTGCCATGTGGTCCTCAGTTTTAGTAATTGGCTATGTTAAAAAATATTTATAAAAAAACAAACAAGACCATGCACATAATCAGGTATCGTCGCACACTCATTCATACATATTTAACATGAATGACTATGTGTGACAATACTGGGAAATATATACATATGAACAATATTTTATACACAAGTACATACATTTCAGCATAAGTCGTATGTATTATATATATCGAATAAGATCTGGACATATTATTTATGGATATAATGATACAGTTTTCTATTCAGAGCCTTTGATATGTCATTCCAGATGGTCAAGAAAGAATTTCTTTAATGATATTTTAAAACAAGCAAGGGGATTGAATTACGTATCCTCAGTGGTAAAGAATTCCATACAGTAGGTGCTGAGACAGTAACTGAGCTTTTGTAAGGATTGGTTTTCGACCACGGAATCTGGAGATCTTTGTTAGTCGTCGATCGGAGATTACGCTCAGTATTTGATGATCTTAGTTCAGTTAGATTAGATATATAATCTGGAGAAAGATCGTTTAAAGACTTATATGTCATAATTCCTTTAAAATAAAGAATACGTTTTTGTAACGGTAGCCATTGCAGACGTGAAAACAAAACATTCGAGGGAGTCATAACAGGAAGTTTCAGTATTATTCGGGCTGCCCTTTTCTGAAGTTTATCAGTTCTGGACAGATTATAATTGGATGTGTTTCCCCATATGGTACAGCCGTAATCTATCAGTGGTAGTATATAACCCGAAAAATAAAGTTAAAGTTTGGTATATAATAAAAAGAGAATTATCTTTTCCTACGTTACTACTTGATATATTTCATTTTGTGGTACCAAAAACTTCGCCACTTGTTAAAATATCACGTTTTTGATACCACACGATGAAATATATCCAGGATTAAAGTATGAAAAGAAAATATCCTCTATGCATTATTTTAATATACAGAAACAAATCTTAGCTTTTACGTATCAAAGAAAAATCTGTTAAAATTTCGGCGTATATTTCCATATATGGCTTAAAAATAATAATGCATCATATTTTTGTTTTATTTTGATATTTTTGTCATCATTATTTATAAATGTTTTCTTTTGCAGTTAATATGAGTTTGTAATCAATTAAATACATTGCAGATGCAAATATTTACAATGCAGTGACACCATAAGGATCGATATCTTCAGCTTGGCCAAATAGAACTACTCCAATTTTATTTCAAGTAACCTTGATTGCAGGGGCACGAACCATATGCGAACTTCTGGAAATAGACAAATTTTGGCACACTGTAGACTGTAGCTCGCAGTAGATTTAAAGAGTTTGTAGACATTTTCCAACGATGAATACATGAAGTAAGCATAGTTTAACACTTTCTATTGTGATATTTCACAATATTATAATGCAAGCGTTAAAATTCGCGTTAAATGTACCAACCTTGGCAAGTCGAAGATTCTGTAGGGGCGAAAAGAAGAAGAAAAAAATAAAAAATAAAATGAAATAGGCCTCAATACAGAAATACATAAGGGCAGAAATACCTCCTATATGAAAAAAGAAAGTAGTTCCAAAAGTGATATCGACAGTGTGGCGATAAAAGTGCTATCGCCACCATGGCGATATAATTTTTCTCTCATTAATATATTTCAATGTCTCATTATGAAATATATAATGAATACTGTTATAAATTACATCAGAAAATTTCGTGGGGACATGCATTTTGATGAGTCACCATCACAAATGTTTACTGTAACCCGTATTTAAAGCATCATTAACTTATGTTAATTTGTTGTATTCTTTCTTTCTTCCTTCCTTTCTTTTTTGCTTCCTTCCTTTCTTTCTTTCTTTCTATTTTTTTCTTTCTCAAGTACTGATCATGCTAGAATTGTCAATGACTGTATGTATCTCTGTTAAAAATACCATACCCTTACAACAAAAGGTCAATGTGATCTACAATTCAGATTTTACTGGCTCACGTTAATTTTTACCGTTATCGTATGATCGCATGTTTTTTTTTGTTTTTTTCTGTACTTTGTGTACATACTGTTGTACCTGAAATCATTAAACTTGTGGGGAATACGTACTGACAAGCACAACGTCCTTATAAAATAATAGGGCACGGTGACCCCTATTTTGACGCTATAAAGTCGTATGTTAAATTTTGTGCTTTAAGTTTATTTTCTTCGTTCTTGCAATCACTTTTAACAGTTACTAATCATTAAGCTATGAGATTGTGAGCATCTCTATTACTATCACTCCTGTACAACATCTGTACAACAAAAGGTAAATATTATATATTATTCAATAGCGGCTGAGAGGAATCTTCGTACCATTTTCAAAACGGGGCCAGGGGTCCATAGAACGGGGAATTTTTAACTCGTAGAAAATAGTCAAGTAGGGAAATTTTGAACTTTTGCTGACACACTGCAAATTGGCGAAAATTGACTAAGAAAAGATTATAGATCATTAAATAGTACGATAGCTCAGGGTTCACGATAGGGGCGATTCGGACGAAATAGTCGCTCTTGAATCTGTCATTTCATCACAAGAGACCGAAAAAGCGAAGTTGTCTTCTTTTTGCAATGCTTTCACATTCCACCCAATTCCCCTTTTGTTTCAGTGCAGTGCATTAATTGTCGAAGTTAACGCCGACTTTTGTGCTAGTTTTCCCTTCAAAGAGCAAAATGAAACGTTACAAACAGAAGGTTTATACTCCGTACTCAGTTTGGTACTAATTTGGTAATAAATGCCATATATAAAGTGGCTATCATCAAAATTGTGCTAAAAATTCCTCCAAGATCTTGGAACAGATGTGTAAATATTGAGTTGGTGTAGCTCAGTTGAAAGCGAATTATGAATTGGACGCATCCAGCTAAAAGAAAAGAAAGGTACGATGAGGACTTTTACTATATCAAGAGAACTGATCTTTATTGTATCTTTTCTTTTTACGATCAGTTAAGTATGTCCATATTAGCGCATAATAATGGCTATCTGTTGCCAGCTATAAGAAACCTTCTTAAAAAAATGAAAGATAAAGGTACAAAATTAAAATCTTTAAAACATATTGTCAAAGTTTGTTATATGAACTGCATTCTCTAAAGAAATCCAAGAGCTTCTCAGGCGATACATCATCAAAGAGTTTGTTCTTTGAGTTAACCTCAAAATACTTCTGTCTTGCAAACTATAAGTCGGCACACTTGGGAAACTGGGTTCCGGTGTCATTGGGCAGTGACAGGGTATGCACTCTGAGCTTCACATTTCAGGTTGTATATATTCGATAAGCGATGGCCGCACCATCTTTGCGATTTTGTTCTATATGATGAATGTCAATATCCAGTAATAGATTCGATGTTCTGAAGCTTGCTTATGGAGTTTTTGTTCCACATCTTTTGCCATGTATGAATAACACGCTGATTTATACAGTATTTGGAAGTCAGTACATGAAATTTTTCGATTTGGAAACGGGTGATTGTACGGCGAGTTCGGCAGCTTTATCTGCCTTTTAATTTCCGTTAACATCAGGGGGACTTGGCATCCAACAGTACAGAATACTTTTTTCTATGTTGTATAAGCGAATAGTTTTTCTGTAAGACGCGGAACATTAATGGGTTGTCAGATTTAAGGTTTTCCGAGGATTTTAGAGTGGAAAAGGAACCCATAAAGATGATTAAATTTGTTTTTTTTTTTTTAAAGAGGTTTCAATATAGCTGAAAGATGTGAGTATGTCTGTAGATTATGCCGTAATAATGGAGTCTCAGTATGGTTTCCTGGATCGTTTCCTATAATGTGGATCAAAACCAGGATTTGACTGGCCTAAGGTGGCATAGTAAAAATAGTTCCCTGTGTTAGGGGGAGTTGTATAGTTTTACGGCGTGAAATGCTGACGGTACGGAAAATTGATGAAGAGAAACTATACAGATGTGCGATTGATAGACAGTTGGAAAGTTGTGAGTTTTGTGACTTGTCTTAATTAGAGTAAAATTGTATATAGAATGGACATGTTGGGCTTTCTAATTTACAACAGAAGTTGTATGGAAGTCTTTGGAATTAGGGCAGAATTGAGCCAGGGTATGACACCGCTCAGTCAAGTAAAACCACTGCTTTGTTACAATATCACAGAAGACGTTATATATTATTCTTAATGATTCGTTTAATTCAAAGGTATTGATCATTAAAAGTTAGGTACATTTGGAGGAATTAACATACTGAAATTCATTTGATAGTTGGAATGTATATGTATGTATATTTCTGTGTAAACTGAATTCCATGTGTATGATTATTTTCATGAACTGAAACACTTTTATAAAAAACGAAATGTTTGTAGTCACCATGTATGTAGTATCATGTTTGATATGCTTATATCGTATATATAAGGTAAAATTTAATACACGAATGATCTGACACATACGCTAGAGTAGACAAAATATGATATGATGTTTAAAGCTTTTATTATTAGTTCTGTAACAACCATTCAAATTTATTGTCAAGAAGACCTTATTTACTACAATACAATGGTAAACTACATCACTTGTCTGATGTGATATCAATGTTACACGCACTTTTATCAACTTTTGATTTACTTTGTACTCCTCATTTGTCATATTCATGTACTGAGCGGAATGTGTGTGTGTGTGTGTGTGTGTGTGTGTGATTTGGATTTTTAACGTAGCTTTAACAGTTGCTAGCGGAATAAACCATTGTAAATTGTCAATTGCAATTCTGTGCATTGGCAGCTCTGACCTTATTTTCATTTTTCGAACCGAGTGGGAGGCTTTAATTTTATTGAATTTACTTTAAAAAAGGAAAGGATTTGTCGAGTTCTTTTTGAATTGGCAAAGATCAACTTTAATGTTGTAGGGTTTTCATTGTGAAAGGTGGCTATTTTGGAACACATAATTTTGCAGTATTTCCAAGATATATTTCTGCTGGTTCTAAGTGAGAGTGCAATTAATTTAGTTTCTGAGTATACAAGGTCTGGTATTTAAGCCTAAATACTTATTATATACTGAATTAATTAGATTAGAAAATAATTTGATCGTATCCCGAAAATACTGAATGAATAACCGCACCAATGACGTCACACACAGACCCGTAACTCTAAATGTCTTGACAGAAACGGAGTTGTGTTTGTGTTTCCTCGTGAAGTAATTTCGTATATAAACTGTTTTGTTTTTGCATTAAATTAAACCGAACGACCAGTTGGAATGTGTTTAATTAGATACTTTTAATAGCATTTTCGGGGAAAACTTTACTTCCCAAATTTTAACAAAACTTGATCTTTTGATAAATTTACTGTTTTATTTTCATAATATATTTGTACGATATTGTAACATAGTTATAAAGTTTATACATCTAGCAACGTACAACCGCCGTTTCTAAAAAAATATGATAATTCTGACATAATCAATCTTCACTTCCAATTTTATTTCCATACCAGACAGACTTAGATTTATCAACATTGACACAAAGTCCTGAGAATTTAGAGTATCAAAACAAAAGGATTAAGGGCATACTTTAATGATTTTCTCTACCCATCCAAGTAAATTAAGATCCGGTCTGCATTTTTCTCTATAATTAATCCGTGTTTATGTTATATTTAGACTATATCTCATGTGCCAACATCTCTGCGCAAATTTTGACCTTTTATATATATATATATATATATATATATATATATATACACACACACACACACACACACACACACACACACACAACTGTTTCAATGTAACAGATGATTTAACATTACTATAAGAGGATGATAACCAGTTCTTAGAATAATCTCCGAAACTGAAACTGACAAAAGACATTCTAAATATAATGTAGGGCACATGAATCAAAAACCGTCTTCTGCAAACCAATTAATACTAATAAATCTGGAATTTTGTGTGTATAATATTGAATCATACATGGTTCAGATATTGACAACAATATATCTACACTTGCTAAAACCAGTCTGATTTTAGTAGCTGTGGTGACGTAAGATGCTTTCATTCTGTTAACGATACAAGCATAATCTATTTTATATGAAATAATCCAGTAATTATTCCCCCTTTTCTGTTGATGAAAATTTTGCTATTAGTTGATCTCATTAGAAAGTGATCTTATCTCCCCTTCCCCCATGAATAAATAAATAAATAAGAAGAAAAGAAAGAAAATAAATAAATAAATAAATAAATAAATAAATAAATAAATTTTTTTTAAATAAACACGGTAGTAAAACCATACAACCATTTTAACCTGGACTTTTAATTATTTACCATACATTTTCAACGTTGTAAAGCTTTCTTATAAGATATAGGACTGTTTATAGATAGTTTCTATAAGTTATCTAACTTGGTTATGTCAGGATTCATATTATTATTAAACGGGGAAATTAAATTGATATACCCTGCTTTCCAATATTGACACAAATTTCCAAATATGTCTTAGTTTATTTAAAATTTCATTTTGACTTGTCTCTGACAATCATCTCATTAACACAGGCATCTTTTTTACTGACATTGTTTCTTTTTACAATAGTAATAATAATAATAATAATGAGGACTTTGTATAGCGCCTAATCTTTAGAAGCTCTAAGCGCTTTACAACATTTGACAACACTTAAAAAACATATGTAATGATATGATTACAAAAACAAAAACAAACACCACAGAAAACAGAAAACATGCTATAAATATTTAAGGTAAAGAAACATTATTAGGTCTTTAGTATTAGTACAGATATACTTTTTTGGTAACCTTTTCCCCTTCAGCAACCCGTTTTGCATTGAATGAATCATATCCCCTTTTATCATTTCCTCCTATCTAAATTACTTAAACTTGTTATTTTTCCTGTTCACTTCTAGGGAATTATCTATAGCAGTGGTTCCCAAACTTTTTCGGGACACCACCCCCTTGGTTATCCTCAACGCCCCCTACCTTACCCCTTAAAAAGCATTATTCAGCATTAGCGACCCCCCCCCCCCCGATAATCCCACCGCCAACTTTGGAAACTACTGGTTTATAGCATCCAAATCAATTTCTAATTCACTAATTTCCTCCAGTAAGCGCTTTGTTTTTGCTGTCCTTTCATCTTATATGTGGTATAGGAGACAGTTTTAACTCTTAATTCTAAGAATGAAATTCTCAGAAAAAAATATTCATTGTAAATGGAATTACTTCTCAATATATTTAAAATTTATTGTATAAAAAGAGATAGTTACTTTTAAAAAAATTGTTTTACGTCTTTTATGCACAGAGGCGGTGGACAACCCTTTGCTTGTTTAGATCACTTTAGTCTGAAATTATTTTTCTAAGTTATGAGGACATGTAGTCATATCTGGTTGTAACAGGTACGGAAATAAAATACGTTTAGACTGAATTGAAACATTAACAGATAACAGTTATGCAAAAACTTCTTTAATGTATCTAAAACGTAGGAAAGCTTCAGAGTATTCGTAACAGTGACATATTTAAAATGTTCATGAAAGGATTATATCCGTCGGATATAATAAACGTCCACAGGTTAAAATTGTTAAACAGTGGTGTCTATGAAGCGCAAATCTGTTCAGCAAACATTGCAAATAGAGACAATAAAGTCCAGTTTCAATCAGCATCACCCAGTTAAAGCTTGGATAATTGGGAAATATACAAGAATCTGACCGTGACACTAATTGATTGGAAAATCAGAAACATAAAATGATAGTTAACTAGTCAAGGGCTGGACAACAACATGTTCCATGGCGTAGGAGAATGGCGTTGTGTCACGCGTTATTTCATCGACATGGGACAATAAAAGTCACATCATCTTGTTTAGTGCCAATTAGAATGGATTGGCCACGCTACTTTACTGTCTATAATGAATACCCATAGATGAATGTCTGAAAGGCTTTATTTACTTCACTGGTTAAACATACCCTCCACACCTACTGTTTGTTACGGGGTTGCCATTAAAAACTAGAGAGAACATTAAATTATAAATTCTGTTTTTAGATAATTCATTATACAACAAATAAATTTATACATATTTAGGGATGTAAAGAATAATTTTAACACATTTTATAAGTCACTGGTGACGTAACTCAAATCTGGTACGGGGCCCCGAGTGGCCGAGTGGTCTAAAGCGCTCACAGTTACCGATCACTGCCGTCTCACCTCTGTCTGCGTGGGTTCGAGTCTCAGGCTCGGCTAACGTGGGTACGTGAGAAAGCCTGCCAGTAGCTTCGCGTGGGCCGGTGGTTCTTCCCTGGGTTTTCCAGGGTTCTTCCTCCACCATTAATACTGGCCGCCATTGTATAGCCTATCTTGTGCTGGAAAATGGCGTTAAACCCTACAACAACAACAACAACAACAACAACAAATCTGGTACATATTTTTGACATAACTAAAGTAAGCGCTCTATTCGAATCTAGAGGAGTAGAGATATACTTAGGGTTTCTATGAAAGGGGTGGGGAGGGTAGCATAAAGACATATGCGAAATACAGTCATCCATTTATGGTTCGTTATGACACGATATAAGAGATTACATTTCAGAATGTTTGTGCGTGTGATTTTCATGAACGATGTACGCCGTAGTGGTAGGGGATAGAATGCCTGCTGTGTTTTGATTGTAAATACAAAGTGTATTTAAAATATCTGCTTTCTGGCGATCATATTTGGCCAAAAATCCAGCTTATTTTTCCAGAGCGACAATTCTTCTTTTGCTATTAGTCTTAAATGACATTGCCTCACTTTTTATATTTTCCTATTACAGACCTTTGAAGCCAGGTGTAATAATAGTAATAATAATAAACTTTCTTAAACGAGGGTAACACATTTGGTCATGACTGACCCATATGCCATGTGGTCCTCAGTTTTTGTAATTGGCTATGTTTAAAAAACAAAAATACAAGATCATACACATGATGAGGTATCGTCACACACTCATTCATACAAATCTAACACGGAATCTGGAGATCGTTGTTAGTCGTCGATCGGAGATTACGCTCAGTATTTGATGATCTTATTTCAGTTAGGTTAGAGATATAATCTGAAGAAACACCGTTTAAAGACTTATATGTCATGATTCCTTTAAAATAAAGAATACATTTTTGTATAGGTAGCCATTGCAGACGTGGAAACAAAACATTCGAGGCGAGTCATAACAGGAAGTTTCAGTATTATTCGGGCTGCCCTTTTCTGGAGTTTATCAATTCTGGATGTGTTTCCCCATATGGTACAGCCGTAATCTATTAGTGGTAGTATATATCCCGAAAAATAAAGTTCAGGTGATCGGGGAGGTAGAAATGTGGAAAGCAATTTTGACAGAGTTATTCTTTTGACTACCATTGCACATAGGTGATCGATATGTGCATTCCAGGTGAGATGTTGATCAATGTAGATACCAAGAAGTTTTTTTTTATTTTTGACAGTAGATACGTCTAAGCCATTTTGAGTTAGAAGTACATCCATGTTAGTAGATACACGCTGCCTTGTTCCGATTGTCATACATTTCGTTTTAGAGTTATTAATACGCATTTTGTTTTGTTGACACCAAATTGATATATGGTTGAGGTCGATTTGAAAATTATTTTTAATGGAGTCTAGTGATTTTTCAGATAAATGCAATGTAGAGTCGTCAGCGAAAAGATCTGTGTTAGAGTGCGCTGGATACAAGGATTGTTCATAAACAAAAGTCTTTTTTTTTTAATCGGTAAAACTGTCTATTCGTGAAGACTTGTACGAAACCATTCCGTACTCTGAATTTACACTGCAGTGCTTCTCCCATCAAGCAATATTTCAGTGACTTGTCCGAAGTTCTGGATTTTCACTTATGGAACAAGTTTCGTTATTGCGCTACTTAGAACTTTCGAGAAGTAGTCCCAAACGTCGTCGGTATTCGTCGTCTCGAGACAGGCCAACCTCTGAACTCAGTTGTTAAGTTTCTCAGTTTCTGTTCCGGTCATTAAGTTTATCAGACGTAGCCTTTATTGGTTCTCTATAACAAGTGCCATGAAAGACTGGCTGGTTGCTTTATCCCATGGTCTGAAGGTGTTTCATAGAGTTGAAAAGTCTAATAATAGTACACAGGAATGGTAGATTTATCAAATATCAACTCTTCCCTTGTGATATGCAAATGAGGGTACTTTTCACGTGACCGCAAATGCATCGCAGGAGTTGTAAACTTTCAGGACCACGAGAGGCTTGTTTATTTATATTTTCAAAAGATGCAAGAATACATTAGTGTAATTTGAAACTTTTGTTCAAAGTATTTGAGAAAAGTGGAATCCTTTAAATTTTACAAAAGTTACTTTCAAACATTGTTACGACATTTTGTAAATCACTTTGTTAATGTTTGTTTTCAAATTTCCTGTTTACTGCCAAGCTAGATTGGCAATGCTGGCAGTTCAGTAATCCGAATTCCCTTTTAACCCCCCCCCCCACTTTCAACATTTGGACATTGATGTTGGAGTGTAGGGTCAGAGTCCATTACCCATCGAAATTTTGGAATTCGCCGAGAACATGCGGTGTCAGCATAAGGGTAGCCACTTACTAGCCGGCCAAACAAATTTGAACGACGTTTCATCGAGATATACCTGCGTGAAAAAATGGATAGGACTCAAAAGGTTTGTAGAGCAGAAATTAGCGTGGACTGGTGGAGCGTGTATAGGGCCCCATGCTAATTTAAGCATTTTGCTGCTGTCCTTTCTGCATGTTTGACATTTCGCGAGAAAGGAGATGCACTTGCAGATGTACACGCACTATGAAGATACGATCTCTTCACAAGCAAAAAATAAAAATAAAATTCAAAGGATCGCATATAAAAGCAGTTTATAAAAATAATATTTGTGCACAGGAATTTACAAAAATACAAACGTTGATCCATGGTCGGTAGTTTTTACGAGAAATACAGGCTGTCCTGCCTTCTGCAGGTACACTTGCAAACACCTTATTAGTTGGTCATGACCAGAAGATGTTCATCAATAAGGACGATAAGGAAGTGAAGAATAACGAAGCACAAGCAACATACCAGTCAAGAAATATATATATATATATATATATTTTTTTTAGCAGGAGTGATACAAAAAAAACTAAATATCTGGCATAATTTGTAAGACCACGGAGAAAACAGATTTTAGAAAAATGGCGAATTCGTTAACTATAGGCTCAAAACTTTAAGTAGCATCAGCAAAGTAGCATCAGTGCTGAAAGGGCAACATTGTGAGTATGTTGCCTTGACAACGTTAAAAGGACAACATTATGAGTATATTGCCTTGACAAGTATGCATATAACTAGAAATGAGTTAAAATGTGGTATATTTGACAGCAGAGGAAACCAATATCTGGTCTGTTCGCCTGATGGCTTGTTAAATCAATATTTAATATTTGAAGTGAAATATATGTATTCGTCTTAAGGAAATGATGCCAGTCAATGTGCCCTATTACAAGATAAAAGGTGATAATATTACACCTTGATGAAGCCTATGATTATTACTACCAAATTCAGGGCCAGTGGCATTACTCGTGAATACAAAAGCGTGACCTTGGTTTTTGCTTTTTACCCACACAGATTTCAACAGTGTTAGGGTGTCCAAAAATGCTTTCTTACAAATATGATAACTAAGCTCAGGCAATATCCAGGCTAATTGAGGCCATATCCACTCTTAAGTTGAGGCCATATCCAAGCCAAGTTGATGCCATATCCTCTCTAAGTTGAAGCCATATCCAATCCAAATTAAGGCCATATCCAATCTAAAACAATACTCCTGAGGCTACACAAAACCTGAATTTAAACCTATAGACTAATGTTTAATTCCCATTGAGGCCATAACGGCCCATAATTTTAAACCAATACTACTAACATGACTTGTGAACATTTTCATACCAGTGTTATGTATATCGATATTATGTACTTTTATCCATGATTGAAGGATGCAGCTTAAGCTAATGGACGTTTGTAAACAACATTTTTAGATAGCAACTTTTGTCCATGTGTTACGTGTAGGCTCGTACAATAATAACAAGAGAAAAGAGTGCAGTCAACAAGCTTTGTATACTTTAACAAAATAATTTATTTCCCTAGAAAACAATGTAAAAATTGGAAAATAGGACTTACGGTTTGTGAATATAATCCAAAATTTAATCCTAAGAATGAAAAATACAAGTCCTATCACTAAATAGTTCTATTAGAATCCAGGTTCGAATCTCGACTACGTTCCAATATGGAAGTCGATGACGTCAGATGTGGTCCTTGTACAAAATAGCAACAATTCCTCAATTGAATCACTGAATTTCTTTCTCCCAGAATTTTATAAAATAGTACACTCGTTTGGTTTTCTAGAGAATAAATTATTAAATTCCAAAAACAAATGAACTTCAAATACAATCTGGTTTCAACAATAAAAACCTTTCCAGCCTTCAAGGTTTCAAAAATACAACTGACTGACAGGCGCTCAGAAAGGGTATTATATCCAATGAAATTATCATCCCATTCTCACGAGATAGATCACGTGGTCTCTTAACACTTGAACAACGCAATAGGAAAAATGTAATTTGTCACGTAGCAAGAACCCCTATCTACTCTCACTCTGAAATAAATTTAAAAATAAACCATTGTTTATTCAGACTAGACGAAATGACCTTGGCAATAGCCAATCGTTTTCGCGTAGCGCTTGCACTACCGTGGACCAAGGTGAACTAAAAATATTACTAATGTAACACTTTTTTACGTCTTAGATAAACAGAATTACTGAAAAAGAATTTCGAATCCCGTGAAAATAATCATTACAATAAAATGTAATGAAATAAAAATAAAATAAAAAAGAATTTTAAAACTAACACACAAGCAATTTAATTACATATACGTAACACATGGTTATAGATTAGAATTGAAGATAATGGTAATAAGTAAACATGTTGACTTGGCCTTTTTGATCTTAAAATGTTCGGGAAGCGAACTTTATGACCCACATTCTGGTTATCTTATTTTGTCTTAGGGGTTTATATAAGGTAAATGTAAACAAAATTTTTCTTTCCCACTTAAAATCTGTCTCTGGAGTTATTTATTGTTGTGTTTAGATATAATTCTTGAAGCATGATTTAATCAGTCATTGGAATTACAAAAGTGCCAGTTGACTCTTGGGATAAAGCACTCTTTGGGGATTTTTGTGAATTCATTCAAAGACATTCTGGATTTTATCATTGTGATACATCAAGACTGTTGGTAAATTAACCTATTCAAGACTATTGGTACATCAGTATAATCGAGACTTTGAATTGATTCGGAATACTGTACACTTTTGGACTTGTGATAGAATTCTGTACACTTTTGGACTTGTGATAGAACTTTTAGTATTAGTTCTGATTTAATTCAAAATACTGTAATTTCCTATTAAATTTTCACTTTGTAACTTAGATAAATAAATTTTTACTTGTTGATTTTACTAAACTTGTGTGGGTTTCGCCTTTTTTCTGTTACTTAGTTTAAGACCAGAGTCGTAACACCAGGACAATAAAGAATTGAACTGAGAACTGACCTCTTCATTTTCAAGTGGAATAACAGTAGTAAAGGCAAGTACGTTATGATCTGTAAGTCGTGTTTAAGAAATATATTTACTTAGTTTTACGTCTTGTACATTTTAGCCACATCTATGTAGATTTTCAGAAAAATTAAACTGAGATCAGAATTAAGAGTAGATAACTTGATAATGCCTTTGTTTTGCATGTATTGTGTTTTTAAACATTATTTTAAAGTTCTGAGTGAAATATAACAGTGCTCGATAAATATGGTATCACTTCAACTGGCAGAAACTTGACTTGTAGTTCAGATAGGTGTAATTTTGACAACAGTACCTCGATGTGCGTTGCTTGGTGGGAAATAAAATAGTATACAAAGGCAGAAAGAACTGGAAAGAAAATTACGCTATATGGTAGGTACGTATGAAATCATATGTTTTGTGGTGTCGTTGTATTCTGATTTTTCGTCATCTTTTCTTCATAGCGCCACATATAAACTACATGACCATACGTTACTACTACTGCACCACCAGTTGATTTCGTAAAAACGTCTGGATTGCTGGCGAGTACACTTGTAAAAATGCAGCCATGAATATTACTCTTTCCAACATGGCCGTACCCATGTTCTCAAATGGAATCAGTATCTTCTTAAAATCTAAATCACTGTAATAAATCGGTTAACTAATTTTCGTCTGATATTGTCCAAAGATGTTATGCAAGAATCAGATCACATGATTACCGTACTTGTAGAGAACCAAGAGATCAAATCTATGGTAGCAAATAAGAGTCAAAATGTGAGGCACGATTTATTACTTTTCATTGGATCACCGGAGGTTGTTTAAACAGTCTGTGGTCGATTCTTACTTGTATGCTTATGTTAGTGGTTCGTTCTCACCGGCAATCCCGCGCTATTCCTCGGTCACAAGTGGTTACAGATGTATTTCTTTATTTCTCTAATAAGTTTCTGTTGTTGGAGGACAAATATGGCAGAATAAAGGCAATGGAGGCATCATCCATTTTTCAAGTTCATTTTGCACTTTGTACAACATATACATCAAGTTCCCAGCATTTGGACAAGTATATGCGATCGTAACAAATAATTTTTCGATATTACGACGATATCAGAGTAACTCCTATTGTATACCAGTAGTCTTATAAAGGGGGTGTTCTGTCCCAAAACCCTATTGGATTATAACGATTGTTGATAGTTTTAACGAGCTCTTTGTGATCAAAGCAAGTTTATAAAAATATTCCGAATAATCATTACAAACCATAGACAACTTTATCTTGTTTCTATTTTTAAAGTACGTGCTATACTTTTCGTTCTTAAGCACAATCGTCATATACTTACCCTGGAAGAGAATTCTCTTCATCTTTAACATGGTATCTTCCACCGTAATATCTTCCATTATATTTCATATTTAACACAACATTTTTACTGTCCTTATATTTGAAATGAAATCGCTGGCAATTTACTGTAATAACCAATCTAAAAAACCACCTTGCTAAAATCAACACTATCAGACATTTTATATCCAAATGCAAATGTCTTAATGCCATCAGAACAGTATCTCTTATCATCGAAATTGCAAAGACCATATTTTATTATAACATCCGTCTCAATTTTATGACAATTTGATTTTATTGCCATGATTTCAACATGACCACTAAAACCGCCTAACGTCGACTTATAATTGTCAAATCCTATTACCTTACCGACCACATTACTTTTTATTCCCTTAGCTCTTTTCTTAACTTTATTGTCTGATAATTTTAAACAATACATTTTACTACGTAATCCAATAAATTCCGTTATAATTTTCATAGAAACTTCATCTTTAAACTTTCCTATTAACTTTTTATTGTCATCGCAGTGAAATCCGCTATTTGTTGGATAATCTGAAAGATCAAACAGATCCCTGTGTTCATAAACTTATTTGTAGATATCATCAGATTCGATCTTGTACTTCAACGAGTCGGTATCTGTAAATAGCAACTCTACATCAGGCCACTTAACCTTAGCAAAATTGTAATGAAAGTCGTACATTAACGACTTTGATATCTCAAGCACTGCCATACCGACATAAACTGGTTTATTCAACTTCAACTTTGTTTTTCTCTTGTGTATAGCGACAAGATTTTCATTAACAATTTTCATACTGACAAAATTATCAGATGCTACAAGTTTATTACGACGTTCAGCGTTATTGATGATCTCAATACTGACTCTCTTTCTGATATTTTCCATGGTCTTTCCGAAGACGCTGTTGTTCATGAGCTTAAAGAATTTTTTAAAAATTCTGTTGTTACAGCTGCTCTTCGTCTAGTATTAGAGTTGATATAATCTTTCATCCAACGCGATTGATTAAACATTAACACACGATGAACTTTTCTTAGCATTAGACCATAATCGAGCGCCTGTTTGAGATTTTTATAATGTAAAATATATTTTCGTTTGTCAAGAAGATTTAGTACTTGTTTTTTAACAACAGATTTACCACTTGTGCTGGCACTAGATAAGTAATATTGTTGTTTTTCTGATAGCAAATTATAGTCGATTAGCATTGACTCAGGACAAAATGGTTAGTCGTTATGAGCGTCATGAAGATCAACGGGATATCCAAGATCAACATCAATAAAATAGCCAATGTTATCAGGTACAGGTTTTATCGGTTTCTTTGAAAAACTGATCCGGACTTATCCAGTGAAATCCGCCATACGGCATCCGCTCAGACATTGCATATTCATAAAGATTGTTAGGACCAAAATAAACTATGAAAAACGACGGCAATGTCTTATCATAGTTGCTCATGTACTTATTATTAGCTTTAGCATATATTTTTGTTATAACGCTGTTTTCTCCTCTGATTCCACGTTCTATGAAACAAAACAAGTCAGGATCTGTCAGCAATTCCAGTTTTATTTTGCTGTGCTTTAGTAATGAGTCCCAACTTAGTCCCGGTGCTGAATAGTACTATGCTTGGTCAAGTCCATAGTTATCAGCGCTGACATCTCTGAAATTTTCAAATATATCTGCGAGGAACAACACATCTGTAATCAGTTACAGGTCATGATAATCTCCCAATGTTTTACAGTCGAAATCATTTCAAATTTGCTGAGCATAGTCGTCATCACTGACACTTTCAAGATTTAATCGAGAATAAAAGCTTTCCCGGTCAGGTAAACTTGTGTCATTAAATCTGCCCCAATCGTCAAGATACTCGTATGGAAAGATATCTTTTCTTGTAAGTAAGTTTGTTTTGTCACCGAAATGATCAGTCAAATTATCAAACTTTCCACATCCTTTGACGTGTTCGTCTAACGATGCCGCCATAAAATACAGACTATCAATAAATCTCAACTTGCCGAGTGTCACAGACATACTTTTCCGTATTGTTTGGAAAGCATTTTATTTTATCGTTGTTATTGATTTTTAGACGTTTGATTATATCTTTGTTGCCAATGCTTCTACGATAAATATGAGAATCGTATTCATGGAAATTATGTGCGACAACAGGAACGAAATCTGGTGCGGTATATTTAAGATTGCATTTGTCATGAGCTGGACCACGATACTTACCTGTAATATGACAGTGATCTTTTACTCAATCTTGAGTCGTAAACGCCTGCTCGCAAATATGACATATTTGTGCCGAAGCAAATTCTGTTTCTTGTTTTACAGTAAGCGGTTTCATTTTCATTGTCCTACTGAGCAACATCATGATGGCATCAACCTCGCTAATGAGATTTTTCAACAACCACAGAGCAGAACATGCTCTTGTACTTTTCTTGTAGAAGATTGTTCAGGATTATTTTCTACATCTAGAACCGGAAGTAGAATCGACTCGAAATCGTAGTATATTATAAACGGAACTTTCATCTTGTGTCTGTAATTCGTGAACTGTAATATATTTTCATCTTTACCTGGCATAGATATTCGTTGTACGTTAGAACAATATTCTAGGAGACGATTTAATACCAGCTGAGACTTACATCCGTGGAGACAAGTGAAAGAGAAATGTTTCTTTTCGTTGTGCTTGTTATGATGCCCGGCAAGTTTGTTGTTGTTTGTATGGATCTTGCAGTATCTGATGTGGCTCTATCGCTGATATATCTTGGATATATCTTTTGTGTATCATCATCGACTCCAAATACTATAATAACACCTGGCAAAAATAAAATGTTTTGTTTCTCAAATTTTGGAATTTGATACTAAGAAACGGGAAATACAACTCCGGAAAAGTTTAGATTGTTAGAATGACAAATGTAATTTGATACTCTGTCGGCGTGCTTATCTACCGAGAACAACGCTGATAATAACGTCCATTGAAAATATTTTTTATCGTTGTTCTTGACATTGATACAACATTTTGGAGTTTTAATTTTAGTTGGCAGACCATCATATGGGCTACCTCGGAATGGATTATATTTCATAATATGAAACAAAATTTCTGTTATTTTATCGAATCTCCAATCCGATTCAGATGTTGTGTATTCATCAATCTTTTTCTGTATCTCCGGAAATATGTCATCTGACAATGACAACAAATTATTTCCACAAAAAACTATACGTGATAGCGATGTAATGTAAGGATCGGCAAGTTCTTCGAACTGCTGCTGTTGTTGTTGTTGATCGACTAGCCGATCTGATGATACACTCAACTTTGAAAAATGAACATGAAATTGCTCAATACTTTTAGATCCTTGTGTGTTGCAAGCTCAGATTTTACAGTTGGTTGAAGTAAATGAAACAGATTTGTAGATGAGAACTTTGTTAGTAAAAGTTGATTATCAAATCTGCAGCTGTTGTCAAATCCGGCAAATGCTGTTACAATTTTTTGGGGCTGATATTTTGTCACGAACAAACTTCGTTTTGTGATATCTGCAAGTTTCGACATCATATAATAATGAGTTTTATATTTCTCTAATAGTAAGATACGAAACTGTCAATTAGACAAACAAAATTGATAATATTATAAGATGGCAAATTTATACCAACGACCTATCATCGTTAACGGTCTTGCAAGTTGCCAGGATATCACCTGCGCTTGCGACGACCTTCCGTCGCTGAAACTTTTTTTAGGTTTGTGTAGCTCATGCGCTAACGTCTCCATCGCAAGTTTACCAGGTACACCAACGCCAAGTTTATATTTTGCTCCAATGATACCTTGTACTAGTTTTCTGTCAACTCATTCCCGCATATTATCCTGTTTCATATCTCGTAGTTCGTCAAGCATTACCCAGTCGCAACCTAGTTTATCGTCGACGTGATCACGGTAACAAATATCATGACGCATCGCAACTGCACCAACTGTATTGTAAGGTTCTTGTCCTGGTAATGGATCGTCATTTTCATCGAGTTGCTGATCAAGTGGATTCCATAGACCGATATATTTATGTCCTGGCAATGTCCAGACTCCCTTTGGTTTTGGAAATTTGCCAATAATTTTATGTATATCCAATCCTGATCCGATGACAGCTCTGGGCAACTATCTTATTTTGTTCCAGGCAGAGAACTTTGTTCACATCTTCTCAATTACATTTCATTTATTTGTAGTCGCTGACAAAAATAACCTTATTGTCGGAGTGCTAGCACTTTGGGTTTGCATTGCACAACCACCAATAATTGTATCACCGGATTTATCTTGTTTAAAAAACATACTCTTTCTCTTCCCATAGACATCACATATACTTTACAGCATTTTTCTATTATTAGCGGTCGTTTCTGTTGTTCATTGATGTTATTGGTTTTGGTTCTGCATTTGAGACAGCATTTTGTCCTTTTTTTTCTTGATGTCAGACAAAATTAATGTTAAGCTCGTTTACGATCCAAATACCGCTTGACTATCGTTGCTGACACTAGGAAAAGGTCAAATTGCAAAATAAACTTAAAGAAATTGCTGTGTTTAGATCCGTTATCAGATCCAGATATTTGTTTGATAAACATAACGCGATAATAACCACTGGCTGAAGCTGATCTGAGTTATAGTTTATTTTTATATATATATTTTTTTAAGATGTTGATAACATCACTCGGAGGAAGACCAAACGAGTCAAAGTAGTTGTTGTAAGGAGCTACCCAGTGAGTTCCAGATCCGTCGTTGAAATCTTGGATATTGATGACACATCTTTGATCAGCAGTTGGTGATCTATTTGCTAGTTCGTCTTTAAAAAAATACTCCGATAAATCCGCTGTCATCATTAAGTTTATTATTGATCTCAAAGTTGTTTAACGCGGACGATTTCATCTTTCGAGTTCCAGAACTCGTCGACGATTTCATCTTCTGGTTCCCGGTAGCATCAGTCCTCGACCCCAACTTCCACGAGACCGTCTTCGCATTGGATATACGTGCATTCCGCATCCAATCTCTAACAGATTTGGTAATAAACTTCCCGATATCCCTGCTATCAGCGGGAATATAAATCCGCCGCTGACCGCGTTGCGGTTCGTTCTTGTGATTCTTCTATTTTTTTGGTCATAGGAGTTTTTCGTGCTCGTATTGTCGGCATTGTTTATAATTATCGATTAGATAAAATTTAGGTTTTATAGCGGCTCCTGTTACAGCAACTGTTTGTTTCCGTCACCGGTGACTCCGTCTCCGGATACAGCTTTCTTTGTCGCTGCTGATACTGCACCTGACACTGTAAAAATACTAAAGTTCCTAGCACGGGTAATATCTTGGGCAATAGTGTAGCTAAAGTAGCTATCGTTGTTCCGATTGATCCGCTGTAATGTGGCGAATTTTGAAGACTTGTTGAAACTTAATGTGAATAAATTGTACATTGAAGTTAGCTTAGTCAAGCCAAAAGGTCTTGAGAAGTTCGCTGATATTTCTCTTATTTCATCTCTGAAACATAAAAGGGTCTACGTTAAGCTTCAGTAGAATTTGACCGAGTCATCGTAATGGTATAGTGACACAGCGTACATAGAGTTACAACCGTATCAGTCGGGAGAGGACTTTATGTCAAATAATTGATCTTCAAAGGAAAGCTAATTGCAGCATATTTTAGGCTGGTGAAATCTGATGAAAGACGTGATTATTTGGGCAGAATTTTAGGAACAGTTACTTCGGATTGGTCAGTAAAGAATTAAGGCGTACACTCTGGGAGACCAGAATTTAGGGCCCCAACTCGCTCAGAATTCTTCAGTTCGACTCTTGCCTTGTGAGAAGACTAAAGGTCTAACTCCGTGGGAACAATAGAATTGTGTTTCCCTCGTTAACGAAGAAAGGTCAGATAGCTGTCTTGGAAAAAAACGACAGGCTATATAGATTTGACACACGATTGTGTGGGGAGGATGAAAGAACAGCATTAAGGTACGCAATTTTTGTTTCAATATAATATTCTATTTTCATTTGTTTGTTTTATGCAAATGTGTTTGATATGCTTATGATTCATGCTATGTCTCGATTATTCAAGTTCATAGGAATCTGTAACTGAGAGTTGTATGCAATTTATTTATTAATTTTACAGTTAGTTCATTGATAGAATTGACGGATTGCATGTAATCAGTTATTCAATGTGCATTATTTTCATAGGAATTTATGATGTAACCCAAAGAATGTCCAAATATGCAGTATTTCATAGAGATTTATGACAACTCTAATATGCAGATGTGTCATATTTTTTACATAAATTGATTTCCTGTGTAAGATGATATTGTTGTCGTGAGTTAATGATAATTGTATATTTATATATGATTTCGCAATGCTTAAATGATCTTACAGGTTATTGGTTATTGTAGCTAGAGTTAGTGAATATTATGCCATAAGTAATTGAATATTTATCTTATTGAACACGAATTGACTAGTCAAATGTAAATAAGACGTGTAGTAATGTATGCTGGTATATACGGCCGCATGTGTCTGTAGAGAACACGTGGTAATTTCTAATCATTTGCCATGCGGCGAGGGCAATGAACTTCAAGCTAAGGTCATTTGTACAAATATAGCGTGTATCTTACCGAAATACAGGAATTTGTAAGGACCGTTATTTGTTAAGATCACATCATGTCAGAATTTGTGCAGTGTGAATCGCCAATCTGAATACGAACAAGAGAGAGTTTATATATATATATATATATATATATATATATATATATATATATATATATATATATATATATATATGGAAATAATTGTTGAAAACATAACTAACTCTCGTAATACTCTCGTATTTAAGGAAACAGCTTTATACTCCGAGAGAGAGAGAGAGAGAGAGAGAGAGAGAGAGAAAGGAAAGGAGAAGATAAGTAAAGGAAAAACCCGATGAGTCAAGGGGAAATCCGCATCTAAGAGAGGTCGGAATAAACAGGGGTCAGGAAGAGGACCAAAAAGAGCACGCATTAGACGTGGAAACAAAGACAAGAGGGGACAGACGCCAGGTGATGCTGTCGAGCGTAGAATTTCACTCTAAATTCAGTACTCGTAATATGATGTAAATTGAACACTGCGACTAAATTCTATCAACGTGAATCCGTTGGATTGAAAGTGAAATTTTGGTCATGTATTAATTGAAAGTGAAATTTTGGTTATGCATTAATTGATTACATTTATTTTAGTAAATCTGTTGTATTAGTTGAAAGTGAAATTTTGGTTATGTACTAATTGATTAAATTTATTTTTATTTATTGGTAAAGGGGGCTCGTAGTTGTTATTTCTTTCAATAGCCTTGCTCAGCTATCTGTTAACGTTCCATCTATCCGTCCACACTGGGCAATAACACCGTGGGAGGTCATTCCCTAGTTAACGATCGCCAAATCAATTAAGGAGGCTTTAATGTTTAAAGTCCCCGTTACATCCGCCAAGTATCGCTTTTGATCTGGCAAATGCTGTTATTTGTGCCACTGAGAGATCAAGTATAAAAGGCTTACCTTTTAACAATTTGGATATCTGGCGTTGTGTTAGAAGTAATTTTGTTGGAACGCTAGGCATTTTGAAATCTATCTTTAATGAAACTGCCTTTCGTTTAGCTAAAGCCCGTGCTATTTTTTTGTATTTGTCCTTGTGACAGATTAATGTCATGCAAACTATATTTCATTATTGATTTTATCAGATAAAATATTTGTTAACACTACACCTGGACAGTCATCCTACCCCGTACGGCATCAAGTGTAATGTATCTGTCAGATGTCACAAGCGCATAAGCGTAATATTGTGGAACTGCAACAATTACTGGAGTACCAACTGCAATAGCAGTTCATCGAACAGCTCCTAACGTCCATGTTACCTCAATATCGGCGGTTGTTCCAATAGCTCGTTCGCTATGCTTAGACATGTCAAAGTGAAATATCGGATACAGAGATCGAAACTCTTCAACAGATATCTGAGATCCAGTAGCAGCGTCCTGATACTTTTGCATCGCCTCCATCAGGTACATATACTCACGAGATAAGTTTCTGGTATCATTATTTGTAAAGTTATATTCAATAGCTCTTTCAGGATATTGCTTAGAATTGATTCTGACAAATATTCGCCGTACGTCAGTGCTATCAAAACCAGAATTGTTTTGTTCTTGACTGACACGCCATTCCTGTTGCTGAAACACAACAAATATATGTCTCGGCAACTGTTCGCTAGGAGCTGTTGTTATTCTCCATGTGCTATCGGTTGAATTTGCCACTGCAGTTTGACAAAACATTCGCTCTTCGAAGTATATCTTTCTGCTGAACACACATAACATTGTTTCAAGTTCTATTAGTTTTGAGATGAATACTACAATTCGTGGCATCTATAACACCAATCGTGAAATCAATAATTGACACTCAGCACCACCAACTCGCATCAGACAATCGTTCTGATCAGCTCTTCAAGTATAAGCGTATGTTTGATACCACGAAATACTTTGTTATAGTCGCGGCAAAACTCAGATATTGTACTTAACGGAAGCATCGTCGTGATTTTTTTTTTTTATAGTTCTGCAAACGCTTTTCGTTTAGCATATCCCTCGTTATAATTTGGTCGCCTAACATTACCGAGGGCACTTATTGCCGCTGCAACAGTAGCTTCACCAGCCGCATGTGCTATAATTGCTGATACATAATGTTGTGCTGATGCATTAGCACCAGCTGGTGTGAGAATTAATCCATTTTGTACTGCAGCATCAGCATCAGTGCCGGTTTTAATCTCGTTTTAAATAGCTTCTTCAGTTCCAGTATCTTTAAACATAGCATATTTGTTGTAACAGATCTCGAGTAATCATCGCTGAACGACACAATATTAAGAATTGTACTTGCTATCGGCAAGTGCATAGAAATATCTTCGATTGTTTGATTTGTCATCTGATGTCTAGCGCTTTTGAATAAACTCCAACCGTTATTAACTAGCGATATATTATCAGCAGCAACAATCACAACTGGAGGATTACCTGTTGTCATTATACTTCCTTGTACTTCAAGAACGGCTTTATGAGGAAGTCAAAACACATCTTCGTCTCGTGTATTAAATGTTCTGATGCCCATCTTGTTCAGCTCATTAGAGTTCTCATCAAGATATTCAATGTACTCGAACTCCATTGCAGAGTACTCTATGGTTATCTCATCAGCAAGGTCAAGATAATTGTTTTTATAGACATTTTTATTGTAATCGTCAGACACAATCGTGATTATTTTAAACAACCTAAAACGCAGCAACGTCAAGCCGAGTGCTAGCACTCCGAGGTTTAGCTCGTGTTATTAACTTTCTAACAATCTCTTCGCCGGCCGGAGACAACAATAATTTTGTTGTTGTTATCATCGCACGTGCTGTTTCTGATGATGGAGCTATTTCAGAAATGACATGTTTTATATCCGAACCATTTGGCACTCCACCTTTGACTTTATCAGCGATCTTTTGTCCGGTAGCTGTTCCTGCTGCAGACGCGGCTCCTGTTGCACAAACCTTTGACTCGTCTAACGCAGTTGGAGCTACTTTTTGAGCTATTCCAGGTATATTTTCGATTATCATTGAGAATATATTTCAAAAAAGCCATCTACGATTTATTTTGTGATAAATGTTTCGTTGTTTCATCTTGTTATAAAAATTGTCTGATAAAATTGGCTGTGATTAGTTAACTATGGTCGGTTAACCGACTATCGTGAACTAGCTCACTACGGTCAGCTACTGACGCGCAGATGAAGATAATAAGTAACCATTTCGTTGTTAAGATCAATCTGGCGACCTGACTGATTGGCATCGTGATAGATGATACTTGATTTTCAACACTAATAGGATAGTATATTATCTGTTTCTAATTGATTTGCATTAACGAACCCGGTGGAACGTCAAGGCTAAACGAATAAATCGTTTGTCCTTGGCTACCTCGTGCCGTGTATGACCCAGTTGCAATAGAACAGTTTATCAGGATTGTATTTACATCTGTGATGTTGACGGCTGACTCGCTTTCATATGATATTGTCGCAAATGTGTCAGATCCGTATTGTTGTTTATCAAATTTTAACAATGATCCGATTATGCATTGGTTACTAAGATCGATAAACATTTTGGGTTTTAGTGTTATTCTTGCTCGCAACGTGTTGTAGTTCGAAATGATCTCGAAATTATCAGATGATATACCGCTACTGCTAGCGGTTATAATATATTTTATCGTTTTGTTGATATCTGTGACGTTGTAGGCGCCTTGTGGTATCTTTACAGATTTCCAATCAATGACGCCATTGGTTTTCACCCCGAACGTAAAGTCATCGTTAACGTTAGTTTTAACATTTGCCATAGAGTGCCAAACAGTAGCTGATACTAATCCGATCTCATTTTGCTTTGGGGACCTATGATCGTGTTTAATAACAGGATTATAGAACACGGAAAACTTTGCGCTGTTTAGTGTTGTCTGAGATGAATCGAGTAGCAGTGTCATCGATGACATTTTTATTTGTTATTCGCAGATAAAAACATAATAACTGTTTTGTGTTAATGAATCAGATCGCTGTGTAACACATGATACTCACCAGTCGTTAAAGAGCCGTTTCATCCTAGATAATCAAGTATTGCAAACTATTTCATTGTCTATTTCTGTGCTAGTGTTTCCAGCTTCCTTCGATGAGATTAGCGGCCGAGTTAAAGATCTTTAATCCTTCTCCTGTTGTTTCATCCACAGCATCATATACAGAATTTGATTTATCTGATTCATCTGATTTATCTGATTCATGTGATTGTTTGACTTCGAGGTGGATCTTTCTAAGATAGCATCAGACGAGTATAAAATGCTTTTTTTTTCCTTTTGTCAAATATTTTTTTTCATTTTAAACTTCAACTAAAACTGCACCAAACGATTTTTCTAACGGTCTACCCCTTTTGGTTTATATTTTTCTATTGTTCGATATATAGTATTTGCTACATTTCCGATCATACGATCTTTCGTAAGATTAACAACATTCTCATAAAATTTTTCATGTTCAGTAAAATTAACAAGTTATTCATTATCGCTGGTCAAATCATAAAATTTGTCTAATTCATCAATGTAAGGTTCTGAGATAGCATTTTCGTATTCGTCTTCACTGAGTTTTGACTTTTTTGTCATGCCGATATTTATTTTATTTTTCTTTAGAAAATCTAAGTAGTCTCTGGGATATTCTGGTCTAAACTTGCTGATAGTTTTTTCAATGTCTTACCCTTAAAATAAATTTTTCATATCCACTAGTCATTACATCTTGGAACTTTATTAAATTTTCTTCAAGTTCAATTTGTTTCCTTGCGATAAACTTATTTTGTTTTAAACTATCATCATACAATTTTTGTTGTTTTTTTACGGCTTCAACTTCAGAAGCAGTTATTGCAATAATGTCCCCAGCAACTTTCTTTTGTCCTTTTTCAAGTAATCCTCGCAGACCTTTTCCTTTAGTTTTTCTAGATCTTCTGGTGATACTTTATCAACACCGAGTTGTTTGCCACGTACATACTCGGTGATATGCTTAAAGAGTCTAGCAGTTTATTCTGTGCTTTGTTGTTGTCCAGCACGTTCATCTTCAACTTTTTTTCTAAAACGCAGTTCTTGTAGCAACATATTTCTTTAGTAGATTTATCCTCGCCTTGTCCGTTATTGTAAATAACACAATAATGTTATACTTCTTTACAATCTAAGAACCTGTCATTTCCGCATCGAAACATATGCTTGGTATCTCTGGCAAGTTTATTGAGTAAGAAAAAACTGATTTCCATGAGCGGACTCATGATACAGCTCAACAAATTGCCTCTGGAAACGTTGCCGCATTGTTCTCTTGATATGCTTTGCACGTCAATGTTGTTAAGTCCGTTAAACAATATAAAACATCCAGTATTCCTTCTGATAAAACGATCAACGTTATAAAAACCCTGGTCAAGATAAATTGCATTACATCATCGGTTTCTTGACAATGAAAAGTAAGATTTGATCTTATTCATCTCAGCATTGCTCAACGGGATGTCATCAAACATAATAATCTTATGTTCGTCCGAGTCTAGCTCGGCAACAAGAACAAGATCTTCTGGTGTCCTTATAACACATATGTCTTCGTCAGCACCAAGTTCATTTTTTAGTTTTTTTTTGTACTCGTTCAGCACCTCATCTTTGTCCTGCTGGGGATTGATCGTGTAGATATACACCCATCGTAGTTGAATATATCGTTGAGTAGCAAGTTCATTAACAAGTTTGTTTTGCCAGATACAGTACGTCCAGCTATCGGGTAGTGACAATCTGGTAACTCAAAATTGTGTTTATTTTTTGTTACTCATTGTGTGTCAAACTTTTTTATGCTCATCATTTAACATGTGCACACAATTTTATCGGCAGTAATTAAAATAACATGAGCTACTACACAAAATTTGGTACGTTAATCAGTAGTTCAACCGGTGAAACAACTGCAACAACAGCAGATGTTGATCTAACAAATTATCTCAAGAAATCCGGTGACAAAATGATTGGCAACCTTACCATGTCAGGACAACGAGTGTTAGATCCAGAAACAATATATCCTCCTGTCAACGTCAATAACACACAAGCCGTTAGCTGCAATCAACTAACCACAGCTGTATCTGAAAAACTTTCATATGCCGGTGGCATAATGACCGGCAACATCGACATGAGCAATATTAAGATAACAAATATCAGCACATCATATCCGCTAAACGACGCTGATATCAAACAAGTAGTAAGTTATAATCAACTAAGTTGGCAAATTTAAAAATTAATAAATCTGGTGATTTTATACCAGGTACTATTTCATTTGTCGACGGTGGCAAGATAACAGGACTACCAACAGACTTTCCTCCGAGTGAAGAATCAGATGCAGTATCTTATGATCAGCTGAAAGGATCATTGATGGCATACTTAAAACTTGCCGGAGGATCAATGACAGGTACCTTAAACGACATGGGACTCAACAAGATAACATCTACCTCGTTTCCAACAACAACATCAGGTCTGACAAACAAGAATTACGTCGATGATTTGATAACCAGTTATACTGCACTACGAGTAGCATAATCCGCAGACACAATGACAGGCACGCTAAACATGGGATCAAATAAAATAACAATAACATATTATTCAGTATCTCTATTTGATCTGACAAACAGATCTTACGTCGACGTGGTAGCAAATAATGCAGTTTACAAGTTTACAATGCAAGTAAACAGTTTACAGTTGCTGTTTCAGGTACATCAGCTGATGCTCTTTACGTTAAGCGAACATGAGGTACAATCACAAGAGCTATTGACATTGTGTCAAATAAAATGCCGTCAACATACATTCCTGTTGCTGTATCTAATCTTGTAAATAAACTTTATGTTGATATAGTTGTTGGCAGCACAAAACGAGCTCGCAGTAACGTCGGTTATAATCCACATCTTGTTGATTCGACAGATAATCTTTGGGGTTTTGTTGGAACGGCATCGACACAATATCCTGGAAATAATCCAAATTGTGCCTTTTCGTTTAACAGCATCATATCTGGAGGTCCCGAGTGGACAAGATATGGAGAAACAAGCAATTTTGGATCAAAATTCAGTGCCCTGATGCTGTTGCAATTTGGAAGTTTCGTTTACGACGACGATCAAATGCTGGTGTCGGCCGCATATACAGTTGGTGATTAGAGGGGTCGACACATAATACCACATGGACAATTCCGCACAGCGCAACGGGTGTTTATATCTCAGCAAGTAAACAGTTTACTATCGCTGATCCTACGTCGATCAGAGTCGTTAAAGAGTTTTACAACAACAACATATTTGATCCTGAAACAAATATAGAAATAGCTGACGTTGATCAGCTAGACCCCGAAAGCGCTAGTATTATTATTAATAACAGCTGGAATCGCTACAGCCGGCGGAACCGCAAACCCATTATTGTTAATTGTGTCGGGGATAGGTATTTTTTATTAACAATAAATAAAAAGATCGAGCCAAAATACGAGAACAAAAATACTTCAAGTAAAATAGCGACTTATAATAAAATTCTTAATCAACTTCGAGCTTATCTCAGAGGCGAAATGTTTATCATGGTAGATATGTTACAGGAACTGCGAGTCAAAGACGATTTGCTCGTAGATACCGAACAGAGTTGCGAAATACGAAAAACGATACTCAGCAAATTTTTATGTAAAATAGCTGATGATTTCATTTAAAAAATAAGGATATTAAGAATTTTGTGTGAAAAATTAGGGTTTTTTAAAAATAATTTTAAAATTACCCGTACAAGTATATCACGTCTTCTTCAATGTCCGCAGGCGCTATCCCAATTATATAATAGCTTCCGTCGCGGAACGCAAGACGATATGTCTATCGCATTTTTCTGGACTCGACCACATGAAGTCGTTTCCACTAGTCGATCTAACGTTTGTCCGTACGCCTTAACCACACTCCTACAGAGTTCTTACTGATATACAGATGAATTTCAGATATAATTATACGAAGCAGAAACTAATCTCCTTTGAGTGTATGTGTAAATCGATTTTCTGTAAAATCTCAGCGAGTTATTAATAGCGAATTCATTTTATTGATCAGAAGTTTGACCTGCAAGTCACAGCAAGTTATTAATAGCGGACTGGAATTTTGTGTGAATGATAGATATAGTAATTTTGTGTGAGATATCGGATATAAAAATTGCAAGCAGTCTCTAGAAATTTTGTGTGAAATATATCAGTGTTTCTGGGTTAAACCCTTATTTTGTTTGACGACGGCGACGATTCAATAACATGTCCTCGGCGAGTAAACAATTATGAAATAGACGCTGTTGCCTCAGCAGAGTTGTTTTCGTAGTTGTTTAGACTAACTTGAGGGCCCATGGAGGGGGATAAAAATCATATTGTCGTCCAATGCAAGATAGGGTTTTGGGCCAGAAACCCCCATAATAACGACTACTACTCATGACCTGAAATCTACATGGCGTCTCTTTATCGGTCGTTTCTCGCAGTTATCTGATTTAACCTGGAAATTAATGCATTTTAATATAGATCAAAAAACAACAAAATAGACATGTATAACGTCTTGAAGGTCAGTACTTTTATTTACTTATTCGCCGATCGCAAATTAAAAAAAAAAAAACAACCCATAAAACAAAGAAACGATACAATAGCCCGCCAGTAGATACTGTGAGAAATCAACTCCTTACCCTATCCATGAATAGTTTCTTGGATGTAGTTGGTAGGAAGAAACTGCGACATTCAAACAACACTGTGATCGATGATCTGCCATTGTCTCGGTTGACAGCTTCTAACCACGCTTGTTCTTGCTGTCCGTCATTGGGATACTTGTGTGGCTTGCGTCGATCTCAGTTTTAGGGCAAAATGGCACACAACAACCGCATGAAGTCATTAGTGATCGCACAATAAAAGTATTTTATGTTGTCCTTTCTCAACACCTTATAACATGGATAAAGAGCAAAGTATTCCAAATATACATTGACCACAACCAATCGGAGCATCTTCATATCTGCAAATCGAATAACTTACACTGTCTGAAAAAGACTTATGAAATCATATCAATTCTTCCCAAACTGGTAAGTTTTTAGAGACCGAGCATCCAACTAGAGAAGAATAGAGCCTTATAAAATGATAAATATTGAGAGAAAAAAAATACTTGACGTTTCAATCATCAATGAATACCTATTTCAATTTTATTTTATTCCTGGAAGCTTTTAATTAAACAAATTTAAAGAAATTATACTTTTTCAAAATAGACTCACGCTGTTGTCACACTTACAATTAGTGGTGTGACCGTTATTGAATCTTTGTGCCGTCAAAGAAGTTGTTGTGACGCTATAACAACCACAGACTTGAAGACGGTTCGAAATGGACACTACTTACACCCGAGGGCATGCACAAGCATGCAACGTAAAAAGGCTGAATACGTGCCGAGTCGGGCCGCAATCAGTCGGAATACTTCGTGGCTTTTCTCACGCTCCTCACAGCTCAGATTCGTTCAGAATATATTGCTGTCATGAAGCTGTTTTTGACTCCTGGGCATTCTAAACCCTAATCCATCGTCTTCGTTCATTAGTATACGAGAATACTGACCGGATTCTACCTTCCTTTCCTAATCATGGATTGAAATCCAGTGAAAAAACGAGGTTTGAAAAACCAGACCATACTTGGCTGCTTAGGTGCACGTCATTGCGACGTTACTGATTTATTGACGTATGTGCCCGCTATTTCATAATGGCATCCCATGTCACATCTCGGTGAGTTAGGAATTCCTGACTTTTTCCTCCTTATTATTGTTAAGAAAGGATCGCATAAATTACGGTTAAAACTGGGTGTGATGCAGTCATGAAAACGTACCGTTTTCTCTGGTGGCATTTACCGCAAATTACATCGCGGTGGTAGTGGCCTTCTTCCAAACGGAGGTAACCCACTATGATGAGTATGGCTTTTCTACCCAAATCAATTTCAGAAATACTTCAGTGGAGTGATAGAGAGTAAACAGGGGGAAATCGACAAAAAACTCAGTCTCACGATGTGGTACGGTAAGGCAAATTAGAACTTGGCCAAAGCCTTTTGTGGAATTACATGCGCTAGTCCAATCAAATAAAGTTCAAAAGTAAGTTAACACTGCATAAAGGAAACTTGAAAATGCTTCTGCAAAAAGACATCTCAGTCGATAAGTCGAGGTAATGAACGCTTTGACGGTGTGACGTGCATATGACGTCATTTTGTATACAAGGTACGTGCATATGCAAATGGATTAAAGCCCGACTGTTAGGATTGGAAAAGCATTTGATGGTGGCGACCTCAACTGTAACGTAATACACCTATATCGTCCATTAGAGACTCTCTACCGGACTGAACACCTGCATTCCGCGAATGCACTATAATAAAGGTAAGAACATCTACGCCGAATATCATTGTGTATGGCTAATAAGGAAGATTTCCAGTCAATATGTGTATTTAGGCTAGAATTACTGGCTTGTGACAGAGAATTCTTTGAGGAATAGAAACATTTCACACATTCTTTGTAATATCTTATACCAGTTGTATTTTCTTTCATTTTAGCTGGCTGATCTTTGTTATGGATAATCCTAATGATCATTGATTAATGGAATAATAAAGCCAACAATATGTCGGTAGATATTTAAATATACCAAAGAATATTACTCATACTTGATATGATTGTTTTCTATAGATATAGAAAGATGAAATTTCAGTTGCATAAAAGTGTATCAATTAAAGAATGTTTAAAAATAATTTAGTTAGGAAAAAAAATATTTTAATTCACTCAAACCAGACATGGAACATATTTGTGTTGTTTTGCGTTGTAGTAGTCGCAAACTTTACGTAGAAGTTATTAGGTTTTCTTCTCGATTTATAGGTCTTAGATGCCGTTTCTGTGATAAATATTAACTGCGTTATGAATTTCACTATTGTTGTAACTGACTTTATCTCAAAAGGGAAAGAGAAATGTTTGTCTGTGCATAAATGCTCAGTCAACCAAGCATTGTTACCTTTGAAACCCTCACAAGCAAAGCGTGTTTTTTTTGCTACTAATTAGATTATCAAGACATTGTAAGACTTCAAATAAATACCTTACCTGCCACTAGTCTATTCACATTGTACAATTTTTAATCATTCATTTATACGTGTACTAACATAACCATGGGAAGTAGTAGGATGTTTGGCCCAATTCCTCCAGCAAATATATTACCTTAACTTTAAAGGAAAGTAGTGTTATGTCACTATCTATCTATCTATCTATCTATCTATCTCTATATATATATAT
>JAECUM010011751.1:0-100274 GCA_016617855.1 Megalonaias nervosa | reverse complement strand
GGGGGGGGGAGGGAACTTCTTCATAAAGTATGTCTATGTAAAATGTTTAGTCAAAACTCTAAACAATACTATATTGCTGTCTTCTGCGTCTAAATCCTCTGCCGATCGCTGCTTTTTTAATACCGTAAGGCCTAATATCTCACCATAGACAGACGCAATTCCAGAGAACCAAACGCAGACAAACTTGTCGTACCCCAAGCTTCAAACAGTGGAAAGATTGCTGGAAAAGGAGATATTTGTTTTGTTGATAACTTTAAACTTAAGCCTTTACACGCTCGTTCCTACAGTAAGAATCCTAAACCTCAGGCTGAACTTCTAAGAGGGAAGGATGCTAGTTTGTTACACTGAATGCAAGGTAAATTCACAAGTGGGCTACATGCCAAAAAAATTGTTTTCAAAAAGGGTCGAAAGAAAAAACGAGGAGGTTAGAGTGAACAGATCGCTAAATGATCCAGTGATGTTTGATGATATCGGTGACGAGTTCAGTTCTGAGGATGGCACATGGTAGGACATTAGCATAACGATATAAATGCTTTTCTTGTTGCGTTTTCTTGTTGTCAGAATCGGGAGCCACGTTTTATATACTGGCAATATGTAAAATAATAAAGGAACTGATAGAAAGCATACATAACTGGTCAAGCACCATCCCTTCAACATACACTGAGCTTATGTCCTGATCCTAAAAAAAACTGAAGTCGATTCTAATATGTGAAGGTCTCAGGATATAATATTTTATCGAGCATTAGATTAGAGTAACAATTTAATATTGAACATTTTGTTTTCCTTTCCATTATTTTATTTAGCTTTTGTCATAGATTGTAATATATGATTGAGATTCTAAGACATTTATTTGACTTATCACACATCCTATATAATCAATAGTAAAATATATCTCTTGTCCTTGGTATCGAAGCCTACGATACCAACCGAAAAGATTCAAATGACTTCCAACATTAAAGCGGTGTGTATGCCTAGGCTGTAGTACGTAACGAATTTTGTTCTTCTTCTTGTCGCTTGATCTGTTTTTTCTTTGTTGGAATGGGGTGAGGGTGAAATATTATTTGCCTGAACTAATGCTCAAGAGAGTTTAAGCACAAACCAGTTTATGATCTCCAAGCCAGGTCCTGCTTTCACGAAACGTCTTATTTGTCGACTATGATAAGATAATTGATTTAGATCTTCATTTTTTAACTAACAGGTTATCTGGGGGTTAACGTTAAGATACTAACCTTAAATTTGACTTGACAATAATTATTACATGGGTCGATCGTATTCAGCGAGATATGTTTGGAGTATTTAACCAAATGAATGGACAAGAAAAGACCAATACCTACAAAGATTCATCCACAACTTTGGTGGCGATGATCATGAGTAGATTTATTGTAAATTGAAAGCCAAACCTTGAACAAGGTGCTTATTCACCATGGACAATGAGCAAAGACGATAGATATTTAGTTTAACAAACTGCGTCCGGCATGTTTTATGTACCTTTTTTAGCTTTTGGAAAGGACATATGGGAGAAAACCAATTTATACTGCAACCGTAAAATTTATTACCTCCCTTCGAATGCTCCCACAGCTGCTAAATTTGCATACGAAACAGTGTGTGATAAACTTGAATGGGTCTGGTGTAAGATGCAGTGCCGATTACCAAATAGGTAGAGTGGGCACCTGCCTATGGGCCCCACGCCTTTTAGGGGCCCCGCGACAACGGATCAAAATAATATTGAATTGATTTGATCTTGACGTATTAGGAGATAATTTGAGAGGGGGGCTCCGAGATTTCGACTGCCTAGCGGCCTCCACAGGGTTTAATCAGGCACTGGTAAGATGACGGATGGATGTGCTGCTTGACATGAGAGACAAGTATGGGAGATTTAAAAGGATGGTAATGGAAACAAATTTAAACAGAATGTGGACATATTGGTGTGTGTGTGTGTGTGTGATTTAGATTTTTAACGTAGCTTTAACAACTTTTTAGTCTCATCGCTACAATGTCTGCAGTGTGACAGTTTATAGTGATGTCTAGCACTGGGGCATCATGCCGCAGACATGTAGCATGATGTCCCACCCAGTCACATTATCCTGACACCAGGCCGACCAGTCCTAACACTAACCTCTTAACGCTGAGTGCCAAGCGAGGCAGCTCTTAGTACCATTTTTGTAAGTCTTTGGTATGACTCGGCCGGGGATCGAACCCACGACCTCCCGCATCCAAGGCGGACGCTCTAACCACAGGCCAAAGGAGCGGTCTGAGGACATATTGGATTTTCGATTCTAATAACGTGTTAATACTTGTAACCGTTTCCCTAATCTTACTCGTGAAATCGCAAAAATCACTATAACGGTTTCTTTTAGGTTTTCTTTTATCTATTGCATTTTCTTTTAACTTGTAGTTAATACACGGGCATTCCCTAATCATTTTAATGGAAAAAAAAAATATACCCTGTAGTTAATAAAGATGCTGAATTTTGAATGATGGCTTCATAACATATTCACTGAAAGAGATATCTAAAACATTTTTTTTTCTCCAGAAACGATGCTCAATTTTATTTTCTTCAGTTAACATAAATAGTTAAGTTCTTTGCGCGATATTTCTCCTTTAAAAGAAAATGAAAATTGTTGACATAAAGACCAATAAATAGATTATATTCGTCTCTCAGCCTAGAAGTCACTTCGTTTGTTCTTTCGGTTTCCAGATACCGTATTTAGTTGTTTCTTAGATGTGCCTAAACTCCAGGAAATTCTACTGTGTTCAGTATGGTATGCCAATATAAAGAATACTAGTAAGATATTACTAAATGACAAGTGAAGTCATATATATTTTAGCATTTATATATTTTAAAAAATGACAATTACGCGTGACTGATATTTGCAATGATCAAGTGAAAAACGAAGTTTAATATTATGGTAGTTGCATGGCAACATGGTCTAAACACAATGTTAAACTTCTGCCTCTTCGACTTGGATGAATAACATAATTTTCTTCTCATTCGCCTTGTCTATTCGGAGTCAATATAAACAAAACTACTGATTGTGCGTAATTTGCGGCCACGGAACATGTCGCCATTTCTTTCGGTATCAGAACATACAATGTCTTCCAAAATAGAAGAATAACTATGTAAAAAAGCATAAAGTTCGGATGAATCGACATTTTGAAAAAGAAGACACTCTAGCGTTTCTTTTTAATTGCGAAATATGTATCAGAGCTTTTTATGTAGTCCGGTTTTTTGCCAAGAGAAATAAAAAGCCACGTCTTCCAGGTTCTTGTTATAAAGTTGTTTATTTCCTAACAAAATAACAGATCAACAAGTTGTACAGGCCGCGGCAGATGGTAGCATCACAATACAGCGTTAACATGCATTTCTATTGGACTTGTATATACATGACACGACGTAAACAATGAAAAATGATATATATACATTTAGAGACCATAGTACATAAACAAACTGCACTTTTTAAAGAAAAATAAAATAAACTATTTGACATCTCATGCGTAAAGCACTATACTGCCAACTCACAGTGTGGCAATATTTGAATAACATCAACCCCCCAAAAAATAATCATCAGAAGCCATCTTGAAGATTCGTAATATTCGTCGCCTGATATATGCTTAGTTCAGTAGAGGTAAGAAAGATACAGTCTCGTTTTAGAAAGAAACAACTGTAAAGCTGCGTTTGTATTTTTGAATCTACAGGTAACTATAAGCAAGAAATGTCAACACATACATGTCAGCATAAAAATGTAACCATCGATCCAGGTACACGTTGCGGGATCGGACCGGTTTTATCTGTGAGCGTCAACAACACTACTAAAGAAATTTGAGGTTCGTCCACTTCATACTGCTAGCTATTAGATAATCCGACAGTCCTACGATCGACACAGAATGTAATGACGATAAGGAAAAAGCGATGAACGGCTACATATATAAAGATAAGGAAAAAGATATGAAAGGCTACATACATAAAATTTATTCGACCGGTCCAAGCAAAGTTAACTATATATTATTACTGTCTATTAAATAGGCGTGGTAATGTTCCCTATAAAATATATATGTTTCATTCCTGAACCTGTGAATGTTGTTGTCATTCGTGCTATTTTGTCAACCTTTTGTTGCTTTGTCTACTTTTGATTGCACAAGTTTGGATTTTACTATGCTCCATCGTGTGGGAGTCGTGTTTCATCAATGTCATCATGATTTTATAATTGAGAAGAGTTTCTAACCATAACTGTCTGAGAGTTGTTGATGATAAAGTTATATTTTATGACACAATCTAGGCCAACAGTAGGAAGAACAAATCGCTCTACACTCGCTGAACCTGACACTGAGATAACAGTTCAATCATTTTATCCCAAACCCCATCCCCCGTGGCTTATACTCTGACCTGATATATGAGCAATAAAAACTGATAGCGAGACACCATTTAAGTGATAACGTACCCACATCACGTTTATGATAATGTTGTTTGTAAAAACACTGATTCCTTGGTTGTGAATGTTTAGACTAGACAAGATCCACTGATCACATCCAGATGCTACGGCTATCCTCAAATCAAGTTTACTTTTAAGATGACCATTTTGGTCACTGAATGCCCGTTTTTTTATCATTGTGTCTAATTTGTACGTCACTGACCATCAGGTATAACTGAGTTCTCTCCTTTGGACTGTATTCCTAGGGACACATGAGTATGCTGAATTGAAACTCCTACACTGACACAGTAACAGTGAAGCAAGATTTAATGATTAGCAATCAAGAATAGACTTGACTTTAAGCCTTACATAATAATATCTCATATAAAAGGCTTATCTGTTAGAAAAAAAACCGAATCAAACGAAGGAAAGATATTAAACTTGATACTTTAACATGAAAACGGCACAAGAGTGCACCTTCGATAGATTTAATCTCTTCGTGATTTTCAGGCGAATCCAAGTTAACATCTCGCGCAAAGTTGAACACGATAGAACCAGAAAAGATTAGCAACATAAATTTGTTAAAAACTGCAAAGGCCTTTCATAAATCCCTTATTGTTTGAAGAACAGTAGGAGTTTCAAACATGTAGATTAACAAAAGAAAGAATAAAGATTGTAATATAAAATGAGAACAAAATGTATCACAAAAGATTGAATTATCATTGAAAAATCAAATGAATAAATATATACAAGAAGAAGTACCATTTAAGTGTTTTAAATCTGCCACTGTACATCATCCATCTGCTTTTTGACTGTTTTCTTAGAGCGCGAACACGGCGATAATACAAGTGTGTGTGTGTGTGTGTGTGTGTGTGTGTGTGTGTGTGTGTGTGTGAGAAGTATTCGAAGACAAGTTTGAGAAATACTCTTTCAAGTGGAGATAAGTCCGAAAGAGTAGCAAGGCCCTGGTGAGAGTGCTCCATAAAGCAACTCATTCAGAAAGACCTCGTAATGCGACTGCTACGTAAATCTCACCAAATGTGAGCACGCTGACTCAAAACACAGAAAAAAGATAAAACTTCTCAGTCACAAACGCTATTGCGTGAAATATACGGCAGCTCAGAAATACATTCCTGTACATGATGCAAAATCAAACACATTTCTGGGAAACTATTCCTCTTACAAAGAGTCTGTCCTTTGAAAACAAAGATTTCAATCACTTTTCATCCTTATATGAAAGTCTGCTGAGTTCTGATATTAAGACATGGAGCATATTATAAATCATAAAGCACAGCTGCCCAAGCTAAATTTATATCACGTAAGAATCTACAGTAATTATTACATATAAGAATCATTCATTTTGTCAATATGTAACAGAACACATTACCTCAAATCGGTGAATGTCATATTTGAAAACCATTGTTGCAATCTGGATGAAAAATATTCACATTGCAATGTTTCAACCAGAAGGCATGATCAAGAACCATTCTACATTTTTTCCATGTAGAGAGTGAACTGAAGTTTGCGTTGCCTGTCGGTATAGCCCACAATAATGGTTGGTAGAAGTCCTTCCCTCTGTTTGCGTGTGATTGTTTCATCAAGGTCCTGCTCCGTCAGAGCGATATTAAACAACCATTTGGAAAGGCCCATCTTCTTGAAGACGGCGGAAAACCGCGGTTTTCCATGTTTGTCAGTGGCGTCCAAATACACCAGCTTCTTTTGCTGGACAGCGTTGAGTTGAACCAGCTTCTCTAAATTTGTCTCGCTGATGTCTTCATAAGATTTGTATTCAGATTTCCTCTCTCCTACGTCTTCCTCAAAGATGAATGATATAAGCGCGTCGTTCCGCCTGTACTCGAGCGACTGCACAAGTGGATGGTAACCCCTCTCTTCGTACAGATTCAGCAGTGTATTGTACGGCCGGTCGTAATGGCGTAGACCATACCGGATATGAGTAGTGTTTTTTATGGCACCAATCCGGAAGATGGCTAGGAAAGTATAATGGTCCTGATGAGAGTAACTCTTGTAGTTCTGCAGGAAAGTCATGTTGTAACCGTAGTCCTCCAGGTGAAGTTTTGTCTGGATCAGTTTCTCCTCTGACAGACCCGTCTTGGCGATGGATAGTCTGGTACTACTCGGGTTCTCTTCTGCGATCACCGTCATATAGGTTTTCTTGTCGTGAGTGTATGCGTTCAGCCACTTGACATCATACTTTAAGTGGTGAAGAGCTTGAAGATATGGATTAGCGCGGTGCTCTTCTAACGTGTATCTCGTAATCCGGGTCACCTTACCAGAAGTGACGATGTTGTCTACTACGTCATCGACGTAGAAATTATCAATTGGCCAGTTCTCTTCCGCGTCAATCATTGCTTTAGACAGCTGTTTTAGGGGGGTCACGTTGTGAGACTTACCGTCCAAGAGGTAGACCCACGCGGTTGGTTCATTGCCTGATGAAGATGACTGGGTTGTCTTTCTATCTTTATTGTGTAACAAGTTTTGATGCAACAGAATGACATCACTTGAAAACGAGTCAGCCTCTACCCAAACAGAACCGCTGTAATGTATCATGAACCCTGCACCTTGCCATGACTCGACGTGTTGCGGACCTGCGCGCGGCTTGGCTAGCAGATTATCTATCATGGTTGCATTCAGCAGACTATATCCAGAACTTCCATCGAGACACTGAACAAAGCGCATCACATCATACACGTTGGAGAACCAGCCCAGGGCTGAGTCCACAAGGTAGGGGTAGTTGTAGGCATAGTACTGCGTGATCGATTCGTGATTAGTATTGGCGTCTTTAGTAGCGTCTTCGACTGGCTTGCTACTAAACTCCATTCCGTGGCGAGGTCCAAGTTTAGTATGCCACATGCCGCATGGCGTCAGAATCTGATGATGAATGTAATCCTCATATGTGCTGGAAGTAACCTCCTCGATAATACGTCCCAGTACTGAATATCCAAAATTTGATGGCACGGACTTTGTGCCTGGACTAAAATCCAGTGGCATAGACATCATGAACTTAATGATATCATATGGATTGAGCGGTGCACTGGAATTAAGTTCCTTCGTAATATTGGCCATCCGAGAACTTTGCTTGACGAGAACTTCGTTAAACATGGGGTCAGATACTGACCCCACTTGTGCGTCCCAGCCACCTGCGTGATGCAGAAGGTCATCAACGGTAATCTCGTAGAGCCTAGGATCAATTGTATCTTTATGAGGTGCAATACTGTTAATGATCCCATGTCGCCCGAACACTTTTGAATTTAAGTCTAGCTTGCCATTTTCTGCGAGTTTAAGCACTGCGACAGCAGTTATACTTTTCGAGATAGATGACAGTGGCAGCAGAGTGGTTGCATGGATACTGTATCCCGGATAAGCATGTCCATATCCAATGGTAAACCCAAGTCTTTCGCCAAACAACACACCGGCGGCACCTCCCTTGTACCCGCTTTCCTGTATGAAATTTTGAAATCCCTCACTGAATTTCACGTCGGTGACTGGTGAAGAACCTGAAAGTACAGAACAGAGATTTTGAATCATAATGGCGCCTGAAGGAAAGTTCGGATGGTTTAAAATAGGTATAATTTACATGTCCAATCAAGGAAACTGGAGTTGCCGACTTTTCCTAAAGAATGGTTCGTCAAATATAGAAATACGTCCACAAAAGGACAACGTGGTCTATCACGGCGTGGGGGCATGCGGCCTCTACGGAGATTGAGTTTAAGAACTAATTACACACTAATTAATAAAACAAAATTCCAATAAGAGAAGAAACAAACATCCATCATGATTACAATGAGATGACGCCTATGACGATGAAAATGAAGGCGATGATTACGATACGAATATAAACTAGGTAATCATCAAATGAATTTCAATAAACGAAAATATACAAGATCCTATCACGTATGAGAATGTGAATCACTTTCAATTGGTTGACAGTCCAAATATTACGCAGCATAATCCGACAAATATGCCGCGGAAAAGTGCATTTTCTGGAGGGGGATTCCACACATTAAAAATGCATTATAATTGGAATAACTATACAGTATTTCCAGATTTTCTGATATACTAGTATATTGGTAGTCATACTGTTGGATTTGCTAACAAAATTGGGGTGAGTATATCTACTGATAGGTCAAGAATGCTGAAAACACTAATATCCCCTAATTCTGCCTGGCTGACTAATTGTGTCCTACTTTGAAGCTAAAAAATATAATTATATTAAAGCGGCCTTTATTTATCATATAGGAAGTTGTCAGACCTATCACTTTCACAGCTAACAATTTTGAGAAAAAACATCACCTGAATAAAGTTGTTTAAACTGACAAAGTAAACATCAGCAGTTAATTTTTATTACTAGTATATCACCAAGAAGTTATGACACCAGGGATACCATACGCACGCGCGCGTGCGTGCGTGTGTGTGTGTGTGTGTGTGTGTGTGTATGTGTGTGTGTGTGTAAAACTATATTAAATTATATCAGTAAACCAGTTCGTACAGCTCTATCATATAGGTTAAAACCAAAATTAACATCGAAATATCTCCTTCGAAATTATCCATCACGTTACGCGCATACTTTCAGAGATAACTTGATGTAGTAATCTTATACAGGGGGTGTTCTAGCCCAAACCCCTATTTTGAACTTGACGAAACATAATTCTCTCTCTCTCCCCCCCCTCCATAGCCCCCTCAAGTTAGTCTAAACAACTACGAAAACAACTTTGTTGAGGCAACAGCGTTCATTTCATAATCGTTTCTCGTCCAGGACATGCCAGTGAATATATTTCAGACAAAATTGCTAGAGATTGCTATTTTTATATCTGATAACTCACACAAAATTACTATACCTAACATTCACACAAAATCCCAGTCCGTTATTAATAACTCGCTGTGATTTGCAGGTAAAACTTCTGATCAATAAAATGAATGCGTCATTAATAACTCTCTGAGATTTTACAAAATAATCAAAAATTGCATATATTACAACAGACGCTCCAAGGAGATTAGTTTCTGCTTCGTACAGTTATATATCTAAAGTTTATCTGTATATCTGTAAGAGCTCGGTAGCCGTGTGGTTAAGGCGTACGGACAAACGTTAGATCGACTAGTGGAAACTACTTCATGTGCTAGAGTCCAGAAAAATGCGATAGACATATTGTCTTGCGTTCAGCGATAGAAACTATTATAATTGGGGGAGCCCCTGCCATGCACTGAAAAGACGTGATATATTTGTACAGGTAATTCTAAAATTATATTTTTTTAAAAAAAAAAACAACTAATTTCCAGATGCAACTAACCTGGCACCTCAAAACCTCAAAGCGCCCGGGATTCGCTTAGGGGGTTTATTTTATTACCAACTCTCGTGCTTAGCGATCCAACTATTGCAAAATTGAAAAACAGCCTGGACAGCCCTCTGAATCTCTAAAATTTCCTTTCGCACTTAGCGATTGACCAGGGAGTATGTTTACGCACAATGGAAAAACAAATATAATAATTACCCAAGATGCGAGATATCCAACGTCATTCAACCTGCTCGACAGGTACTCCCTTTTGCCATTTTTTTTTCACAGTATGGTGGCTCGTACTGTGATCTATATTTCACACGAAATTTTACTATCCTTATTTTCATCCAAAATTTTACTATCCTTATTTTTCAAATGAAACCACCAGCGATTTTACATAAAATTTACTGAGTATCGTTTTTCGTATTTAGCAAGTCTGTTCGGTATCATATCTACGAGCAAATCGTCTTTGACTCGCAGTTCCTGTATCAGATATATCATGATAAACCTTTCACCTCTGAGATAAGCTCGAAGTTGATTAAGAATTTTATTATAAGTCGCTATTGCTATTTTACATGAAGTATTTTTTGTTCCCAAGTTTTGGCTCGATCTTTTTATTTATTGTTGATAATGCAATACCTATCCCCAAAACTATTAACAATAATGGGTTTGCGGTTCCGCCGGCTGTAGCAATTCCAGCCGTTGTTAGTAATATTGGAATATAATTCAACGCGCTTATTATTCTTCTGTAATATTTTCTGGCGCGTCTGATACAATGAAGTTTTTTTATGATAATATTTGAAGTATTTGACGAGCTCATTCCTATTACTGTCTGACAGTCCTGGTGAAATATGACTGAAGTCGATTATTTCATTTTTCGTCATTATGAAACTGTTTCTGTAATTATATCAATCGCCGTAGTAAAAATATTTTCGGCGGAAACTTTATTGATCAGAGCAATAAATTTTTTATTGACAGGATCGGCAAGAAACTCTCTCTGCCTATCATACACATCAGATGAGATATCATCATATTTGATATCCATTAAAACTGAGGATGAAAATGGAGGATCAAAATGTGTTGGTATTTCAGTAATATCATTGACTCTATCACGGTAAATATCTTCTGTTTCGTCGCTATAACTAACAACATAAGACAACTGACCCAGTTTTAAACTTTTAAGTACTAGATGCTGCCTGAGAATTGCATAAGCTGTCAAAAAACTTAAAAGACCGTAAATATCCGCTTGCTGTATATCTATGGCGGGTAGATTTAGGTATCCAGCGATCAGCTCTTTAATATTTCTGTATTTTGCTTCTGTCAGTAACTTTCCAGCTTCCTTTGTATAGTTTTTCAATGCAATTTTTTTTTAAACTACTATGTATTTCATAATCTTCGTCAATTCCAGGTTTCATAGTTATAATATCGTCAAACTCTTGATAAAATATGTCTCGTTTGACATCATCAAATAACTCAATTCTAAACTCAATTTCTGATACTGCGTTTAGTGCAACATTAATGTGATATACGTTATATTTTTCAATATCGCCGGTGAGAAAATCTAGATATGCTGTTGTTAGCAGGTTAGTGTCAGTACTGTTATCTACTATTTCTAAGAGCGTCTTTTTGTCATAATAATCCATACCGAGTACACGAAATACTAGATGTTGAGCAAATGTGTCCTTGATGTTAAGATTTTTTTAGAAACTTGTGTTTCCTTGTTTCTGCTAGTTTGTCAAGCTCGTCGTGAATCTTCTTTAGTCGCACTTGCTCTGGCTTTTTACCACCATGAAAGTTTGTTTTTACAAGGTTAGATTTATCAACAGTCAAAATATTTTCTTTATTTAGCTCAAGCAGTGTACTTATGAAATATTTTTCAACCTTTAACCGCCGCTCCTTACACTAGCTTGCATGACAGTATTTATTAATTATATCAAAGTCTCTGATAGCGTATCTTAGCTTATGGCCTCTCATTCCTGAAATTCTGGCAAAGTTGTCGCTGTTCTCAGCTAAACGGGGGGAACGTAAAGTTAATTTTTTCAATCGAGCAATAATCGTTATCGCTCTGGCCTCCTCCACACCCTCTGGGTCTAGCGAATCAACATCAGCTATTTCAATCTCCGTTTTAGGGTTTAGTATAAAATTATAAAACTCTTTTGCGACCCTGATCGATGGAGGATCAATAGACATTATAGATTACAATCACATTAAAATCACAATGACCAATACTAGGTCATCGAGTGTATATATCTGAAACATCGTAAAACCTGGATAAGTACCTGTAGCGCCAAAAACATGAATCCGGAAATACGAGTACTTGTTTATGGTAAATTCAGGATCAAGAATAAATTAACGAGAAGCACTAACATAAAAACTCGGTTCTACATACAGCATCATCCATCTTAAATTATCATTTGATCCTTCTAAACCCCAGGCAAAAATGTGACCGAAATTAGCATTTATTCTACCTGGCAGTTGAAATTTCCATACTGCTACAGCCTCTGGACACTGTATTTTGATCCATAATCTAGATGTTTCTCCATCTGTAATCCACTCTAACATGCCAGATGAAGGGCTGTTAAACGCAAACGCATATTCTGGCTTATTTTCCGAATAATAACTTGACGCAGATGCAGCAAGATCCCAACGATTATAAACAGCATCGTCGAGATGTGGAATGTGCTCAACACTGTTTTTAGCTAGTTCTGTACTACCACTAATTGCCTGTCATTTGATAACACTGTCCACATACTGTTTATTGGTAAGATCGGATGTAGAGACGGGTACGACCATATCAATAGCACCTGTAACTGTACCAACGGATGTTTTAAGATAATTAGCACCTGCAGAAGTAACTGCACTCGCTGATGATGAAATTATTTCAGCGGCAACATAAAATTTATTTGTAAGATCAAATGGGGAGACTGGATTATAAGTCGTTATTTTATTCGAACCCATGCTTAACATCCCTGTCATCGCATCGCCTGATTTTGTTACTCGTGATGCAATATTCGCTGCTATGTTATCATCAACGTAATTTTTATTTTTTAAATCTGATACCGCTGATGGAATTCCCGTAGTTGTTATCTTATTCGATCCCATGTCCAGATTTCCGACCACAGTTACAACCGAATTTTATTACAAAGTTGCCCTTGACAAACTTGACATTTGTTACAGAATCGTTATTGCTCAAAGTTGTTTTATCAAGTTGAGTATTAACTATTATTTTCCCGCCCATATCTATATCTCCAGCCATTGTCCCACCTGATAATGACAACTTATTATTATCTACCGAGCTAAGTTGTGCACAGATTACCGCCTGTGAATTATTTATGTTACCGGAGGGAGGGGTATTCAATTTCAAGATTTACATTTTTTTTAATCATACTGACATTTCCGGTCATCTTTCCACCCGACAACGATAACTTACCATTAATAACCACGCTAAGTTGGACAAAACTTACTGCTTGTGAGCTATCTGCGTCGATAGGTGAATATGTTGTCTCAAGGTGTAGCACTCGATGACTTGACATACTTAAGTTACCGGTCATCTTTCCACCAGTTATTGACAACTTACCATTACTGACAGCAGTTAGTTGTGCAAATCTTACGGCTTGTGAGTTATCTGGGTTGATTGGTGGATATGTTGTTTCGAGGTCCAGCACTCGCTGACCTGACATGAGATGGTTGCCGGTCATTATGTCACCGGATTGCTTAAGATAATTTGTTAGATCAACATCTAATGTTGTTGCAATTGTTTCACCGGATGAACTACTGATTAACGTACCAAATTTTGTGTAGTAGCTCATGTTAATGTAATTGCTGCTGACAAAATTTTGTGCACATGTTATATGATGAGCATAATAAACTTTGATACCGAACGAGTAATAAAAAATAAACATAACTTTGAGCTACCGGTTTGTCTTTACCTAATAGTTGGAGGTACTGGATCTGGCAAAACAAAATTGTTAATGAACTTGCTACTCAACGACATATTCAACTACGATCGGGTGTATATCTATACAATCAATCCCCAGCAGGACAAATATGAGTTGTTGAACGAGTATAATGAAAAACTAAAGAATGAACTTGGTGTTGGTGAAGATATATTTGTTATAAAAACACCAGAAGATCTTGTTTCTGTTGCAGAACTGGACTCGGACGAACATAAGATTATTGTATCTGATGACATCCCGTTGAGCAAGATGTAATGCAATTTATCTTGTCCAAGATTTTAAAACGTTGATCGTTTTATTGGAAGGAATACGGTTGTTTTATATTGTTTAACGGACTTGACAACATTGATGTGAAGAATATATCACGAGAAAAATGTGACGATGTTTCAAGACAAATTTGTTGAGCTGTATCATGAGGCAGCTCATGGAAATCACAGTTTTTCTTATTCAATAAACTTGGCAGAAATACCAAGCACATATTTCGATGCGGAACTGACAGGTTCTTAGATCGTAAAGAAGTATAAAATTAATGTGTTATTCACAATAATGGACAAGGCGCGGATAATTCTTCTAAAGAAATATGTGGCAACAAGAACTGCGTTTCAGAAAAAAGTTGAGCAAGAACGTGCTGGACAACAACAAACCGCAGAAGAAACTGCTAGACTCTTTAAGCCAATCACCGAATCTGTACTTGGCAAGCAACTCCGTGTTGATAAAGTATCACCAGAAGATCTAGAAAAACTAAACGAAAAAGGTCTGCGAGGACTACTTGAAGAACGACAAAAGAAAGCTGCTGAGGACATTATTGCAAAAGCTGCTTCTGAGCTTGAAGACGTAAAAAACAACAAAAAAAATCGTATGATGATAGTTTAAAACAAAATAAGTTTATCGCAAGGAAACAAACTGAACTTGGAGAAAATTTAAGAAAGTTCCAGGATATAATGACTAATGGATCTGAAAAATTTATTTTAAGGGTAAGACATATTGAAAAAAAACTCTCAGCAAGTTTAGACCAGTATATCCCAGAGACTGCTTAGATTTTTTAAAGAAAAATAAAATAAATATCGACATAATAAAAAAGTTATAATTCAGCGAAGATGAGTACGAAAATGTTATTTCAGAACTTGAACCTTACATTGATGAATTTGAAAACTTTTATGATTTGACCATCGATGATGACAAACTTGTTAATTTTACTGAAAATGAAAAATTTTATGAGAATGTTGTTAATCTTGCTAAAGACTGTATGAATGGAAATATAGCAAATAATATATATCGAACAATAGAAAAATATAAACACAAAAAAGGAGTAGACCGCTAGAAAAATCGTTTAAAATGAAAAATATTTCAGAAAAGGAAAAAAAGGTATTTTATACTCGACTGATGCTTATTTTAAAAAGGTCAACCTCGAAGTCAAACGATCACATGAATCAGATAAATCAGATAAATCAAATTCTGAATATGATACTGTAGAAGAAAAAGACGGTGAAGAATTAAAGATCTTTAACTCGGCCGCTGATATTATTGATCGACTGATGGAACTACTTTCATCGAAGGAAGCTGGAAACACTAGCACAGAAATTGATAATGAAATAGTTGAAATACCTGATCATCTAAGACCAAACGGATCTTTAACGACTGACTAGTATCATGTGCTACTCAGCAATCTGATTCGCTAACACAAGCCAGTCAGTAAGTTTTTATCTGCGATTAACAAATAAAAATGTCGTTGATGACACTGTTACTCGACTCATCTCAGACAACATCGAACAGTGCACACTTTTCCGTTTTTTATAATCCTGTTATTGAACTTGATCCTAGGTCCCCAAAGCAATATGAGATCGGATTAGTATCTGCTACTGTCTGGCACTCTATGACAAATGTTAAAACTAACGTTAACGATGATTTTCCGTTCGGGGTGAAAACCAATGGTGTCCTCGACTGGAAATCTGTTAAGATAATACAAGGCGCCTACAACGTCACATATATCAACAAAACGATAAAATATATTATAACCGCTAGCAGTAGTGGTATATCATCTGATCATCTCGAGATCATTTCGAACTACAACACGTTACGAGTAAGAATAACACTAAAAAACAAATCGTTTATCGATCTTAGTAGCCAATACACAATAGGATCATTGTTCGGATTCAATAAACAACAATACGGATCTGACATATCTGCAACAGTATCATATGACAGCGAGTCAGCCGTCAACAACACATATATAAATACAATCCTAATAAACTGTTCTATTGCAACTGGATCATAGACGACAAGAGGTAGCCAAGGACAAACGATTTATTCCATTAGCCCTGATATTCCACCGGGTTCCTTAATGCAAGTCAATCCCAGACAGATAATAATACTTATTCCATTAGCCCTGATATTCCACCGGGTTCCTTAATGCATGTCAATCCCAGACAGATAATAATACTATCATATAAGTGTCGAAAATCAAATATCATTTATCAAGATGACACTTACTGATCAATCAGGTCGTCAGATTGATCTTAGCAATGAAATTGTTACTATCTTCATCTGCGCGTCAGTAGCTGACCATAGTGAGCTAGCTCACCATAATTAGTTAACTAATCACAGCCAATTTTATCAGACAATTTGTATAACAAGATGAAACAATAGAAAAATATATCACAGAAAAATTAGTGTGGTTTTATCGGGAATATCTTCTAAAAAATAATCGAAAATATACCTGGAATAGCTCACAAAGTAGCACCTATCGAATTAGACGCGTCAAAAGCTTTTGCAACATGAGCCGCATCTACAGCAGGAACAGCTGTCGGACAAAAGATCGCTGATAAAATCAAAGGTGGAGTGCCAAGCGGTCCGGATATAAAACAGGTTATTTCTAAAATAGCACCATCATCACAAACAGCACATACGATGATAACAACAGCGAAAAAATTGTTGTGTCCGACCGGCGAAGAGACTGTTAGAAAACTAGTTTCACGAGCTAGACCTCGGAGTGCTAGCACTTAGCTTGATGTTCCTGCGTTCTAGGTGTTTGTAAAATAACCACGATTTTGTCTGACGATTACAATAAAAATGTCTATTAAAAATTATCTTGACCTTGCCGATGAGATAACCGTTGACGATTCTGCAATGGAGTTCGAGTACATTGAATATCTTGAAGAGAACTCTAATGAGCCTAACAAGATAGGCATCAGAACATTTAAAACACGAGACGTCGTGCTTTTACTTCCTCATAAAGTCGTTCGTGAAGTACAAGGAAGTATAATGACAGTTGCTAATCCTCCAGTAGCAATTGCTGCTGGTGTTGATATATCACTGGTGAATAACAGATGGAGTTTATTCAAAAGTGCTGGATATCTGATCGCAAATCAAACAGTCGAAGATATTTCTATACACTTGCCGATAGCAAGTACTATTCTTGACACTGTGTCGTTCAGCGATGATTACTCGAGATCTATTGCAACAAATATGCTGTGGTTTAATGACACCGGAACCGGAGATGCTATTTCAAATGAGTTTAAAATCGGCACTGATGCTGATGCTGCAGTACAAAATGCACTTATTCTAACGCCAGCTAGTGCTAATGCAGCAGCACAACATAACCGTAGCAGCACTTACAGCAGATGCGGCTGGTGGAGCTATTGTTGCAGCGGCAATAAGTGCCCTTGGTAATGTTGGGCGACCAAATTACAACAAGGGATATGCTAAACGAAAAGCGTTTACAGAACTATCAAAAAAAATTACGATGATGCTTCCGGTAAGTCCAATATTTGGGTGTTGCCGCGACTGTAACAAAGTATTTCGTGGTATAAAGCATATGTTTATATTGACAGAGCTGATCAGAGCGATTGTTTGATTTGAGCTGGTGGTAATGATTGCTAGTTTATGAATTCACGACTAGCGTTATGGATACCACGAGTTGTAGTATCCGTTTCAAAATTGATAGAACTTGAAACAATGTTATCCGCGTACAGCAGAAAGATATGCTTCGAACAGCATAAGGTTTATCAAACTGCAGTGGCAAATTCAACCGATAGCACATGGCGAATAACAACAGCTCCTAGCGAACAGTTGCCGAAACATATATTTGTTGTGTTTCAGCAACAGGAAAGGCGTGGCAGTCAAGAACAAAACAATTCTGTTTTTGATAGCGCTGACGTTAAGGCGAATATTCGTCAGAATAAACTTTAAGCAATATCCTGAAAAAGCGATCGAAACTTATTTTACAAATAATAATACCAGAAACTTATCTAGTGCGTATATGTACCTGATGTAGGCGATGCAAAAGTATCAGGACGCTAATACTCGGACTCGGATATCTGTCGAAGAGTTTCGATCTCTTTACCCAATGTTTCATTTCAATGCGTCTAAGCACAGCGAACGAACTATTGGATCAACCGCTGACATCGAAGTAACATGGACGTTAGGAGCTGTTCCAGGTGCTGCTGATCCTCCAGTTGTTCCACAATATTACTTTTAACATGCACTTGGAACATCTGACAGATACACAACACTGGACGCCGTACGAGGTAGGATGACTGTACAGGTTAGTGATAACAAATATTTTATCTGATAACATTAATAATGAAATATAGTTTGCATGATATTAACATGCCACAATGACAAATAAACGAAAAGCGGTTTCATTAAAAATAGGTTTCAAAATGCAGAACGAGAATCATTCCACCGTTCGAACAAATTACTTCGTACGCAACGACAAATAAACAAAATATTAAAAGGTAAGTCTTTCATACTTGATCTGTCAGTGGCACAAATAATAGCCAGATCGAAAGAGATCCTTGGTAGATCAATTGGAACAATGATAGCTACTTTAGCACGAACATTATTGTGAAAGACATTACCTGTGTTAGGAACGTTAGGATTAGCTGCAACTTCAGGTGAAGTATCAGAAGCGACCAAAAAAGCTGTATCCGGAGACGGAGTCACCAGTGACGGAATCAAACAGTTGCTGTAACAGGGGCCGCTATAAAATCCAGATTTTATCTGATGGATAATTATAACAATGCCGACAACACGAGCACGAAAAACGCCTATGACAAAATAAAAGAAGAACCATAAGAACGAACCGCAGCGAGGTCAGGGGCGGGTTCATAGGCCCGCTGCTAGCAGGGATAGCAGGAAGTTTATTACCAAACCTGTTAGGAATAGGACGCGGAATGCAGGTACACCCAATGCGAAGACGGACTAGTGAAAGTAGGGGCCGAGCTCTGATGCTACCGGGGACAAGAAGATGAAATCGTCCGATTTAAACAAATTTGAAATTGCTGATAAACTTAAAGATGTTAGCGGATTTATCGCAGTATTTTCCAAGGACGAACTAGCAAATAGATCACCAACTGCCGATCAAAGCTGTGTTATTAATATACAAGATTTCAACGACGGATCTGGAACTCACTGGGTAGCTCTTTACAACAACAACTATTTCGATTTGTTTGGGCTTCCTCTAAGTGATGTTATCAAACAGTACATCTTAAAATAAAAACATCAAAAAATAAACTGTAACTCCAATCAGCTTCAACCGGTTGGAACTTCAGCTTGTGGTTATTATTGCGTTATGTTTCCAAGTATCAACAATGAATGTAAAGCGGTACTTGGATTGTAGACGATCTCAACATTAATTTTGTCTGACATCAAGTATAAAATGACAACATACTGTCTCAAATGCAGAACCAAAACCAATAACATCAATGAGACAACAGAAACAACCGCTGATAACAGAAAATGCTGAAAAGTGTCTGTGATATCTGTGGTAAGAGAAAGAGTATGTTCCTTAAAAAAGACATATCCGGTGATACAATCACTAGTGATTGTGCAATGTAAATTGTACCAATAACGTCCGACGATAAGATATTTTAGTAAGCGATTAAAAATAAATGAAATGTGAACAAATATCTGTGCCTGGAACAAAATAAGATAGTCGCCCATTGGCTGCGTTGCAATCACAGAGCTGTCATCAGATCTGGATTGGATATACAAAAACTATTGGCAAATTACCAAAGCCAAAAGAAGGTTGGACATTGCCAAATATATCGGACAAAGGAATCCACTTGATCAACAACTCGATATAAATGACAATCCGTTACCGGGACAAGAACCTATGCAATTGCAATGTGTCATGATATTTGTTATCGCGATCACGTCGACGACAAACTAGGTTGCGATCGGGTCATGCTTGACGAATTACAAGATATGAAACCGGATAATATGCGAGAACGATTTGACAGAAAACTAGTACAAGGTATCATTGGAGCAAAATATAAACTTGGCGTTGGTGTGCAAGCACACCCGATGCCTCAGAAACTTGCGTCAAATCAGCTAGCGCATTAACTACACAGACCTAAAACAAAAAGTTTCTACAACGGAAGGTCCTCGCAAACGAAGTTGATGATATCTGGGCGATAGATCTCGCATATATGCAGAACATTGCACAGTACAACGATAGCAAACGGTATCTTTTAATGTCATTGATGTCTTTAGCAAATGCGCGTTTAGTGTTCCTGTTTCTGATCAAACTGGATCGACGATAACAAATGCACTAGAAGATATTATTGTCAAGACGTAGCGAAAACCAAATAAGATTTGGACTGACCATGGAACAGAGTTTCTTAACAAAAAGTTCGAACAGTTTCTGAAACAAAACAATACTAAAAAAATATGTTACCGGTAACGAAGGAAAGAGTGTTGTTGTCAAACGCGTAAATCGTACGATGAAAAAGATTTACAAATATCTTACAGCAAAAAACACTAACAGATATACTGATGATCTGCCAGCAATGATAACGGAATATAATAACACAAAACACAGTACAACATGTCACCGAATGATGCTATAAAACAATCTGGTTCTTGCAAACAAGAACACATATCGCAGGCATAAATTTAACGTTGGCGATCGTGTCAGAATTTCATTAATGAAAGACAGTTGAAAAAGGTTTTACCCCGAACTGGTCTGAAGTATTTGTCATCGACAAGATTTTAAGAACAATATCGTTAACATATAAGCTAAAAGATCTTGCAAACGAAGATGTCATAGGAAGTTTGTATGACCAAGAAATTAAACTAACACAAGATATGTTTGTTATTCAACGAGTAATAAAAAAGAGTGGTAAACGAAGTTTGGTCAAATGGCTCGGTTACGGTGATAGTTTTAACTGTTGGATCCTAACCAGTGAAATCAAAGTTCTTTGACTAGATCGCTGTAAATCTTTTCATATTTTAGAAGAACAGACTTGGATTTAAGGGGTCTGCAGAATGATATCAGATATTGTCTTCGATGCTCTGTTAAATCTGTCAACAAGTTTAAAATCTTTACAAAAATACGGTCAAATTTTATATTTTTTTGACGACCATAAACTTCAAGTTGTCCAATACACATAAACGGCTTGAGCATCTCCCAAACTATCTGATGCTCTGTAACAGTAAAATCAAATTTATTTATTTTTTAATCTTCTTTGCAAGGTGATACTTGACACTATATCGTGATTGCACAACGATATAAACTTGTTTATGCTGAGGTATAATACCTGGTTCATCGGCAAGTTGATCTTGTACAGGAAACATATATGTTTCAAGATCAAATTGTCATTGTTCTACATGCTGATGCGATGTTGTCAGTCGATTACAATCTTCAATTTTATCTTGATCAACTCGAAGATCAGACAATCGTTGAAACATATATTTTATCAGCGACATTCTACATTAAACTTTTATCTAATAAGAGTAATAAAATGCCCGACGAAATAAGGAGTATTGTCAGCGCAAAAATATTTAATATGAACCTGCTGTTTGACGCGGTTAAAGTTTTTATGAGCAATGATAAAAAGGATTTCACATATGGTAATCTTATCGTTGGACATGATCCTTACTCGGCTTTTGAGGTACTGTTAACAGATTTCGAGATATCAGAACTCGAAAAAGATAAAAAGATCTTTGTCAGATATGACAGGGACATTGCCATGAAATGGGCTCATTGTTGCTTGACCAGAGAAAATCTTAGGGATATTCTAAAGATTGATCTTTAATCAATGGAGTGTGCAGAGCACTCTAATTTTGTGTTAAATAGTTGAATAACATGGAACGGTTTATTACTCGAGCTAATGTTGTGAACACATATCAACTTGAAGAGGCCATAAGAAATATGTTTCGTGGCGATGTTAATGCCATGGCCTACTTCGAAGTGGAACGAGAAAAAAATAATCTTATTTTGCTTAACACGTCGAAGTCGATCGCATGTTGAAATACGGCAAGATTTGGATAGAGTACGACAGGGAAACCTTAAACAAATATGTTAATTGCTGTTTGACCAACAGCGATGTTGCCGCTATACTAAACGGTAAGTGAATATCGAAAGAAGATTCTATCACCGCTCGTTTTTGAGAAGGCAGATTTTGTGGTTCCATCAGCAACAAATCTGACTGATCGTGAGTGAATATTAAACTGTTTTACTGCTGATATCATTCACAGAAATGATGTTTCTTCTCCTGTTGTAGAGTTAGTTGCTATAACAGATCTAGAGGGATTTTTTAATTGAATCGTTCTCGTCCGCGCATATCATTTTCTTTAGAAGTAACAATGTCAAGATTTTCGAATCGGTTGTCCGTCTTTATTCCGTTTATATGATCAATGACAAGACCAACAGGAATAGGTCCATGAAATACTTCATAAAATAAAACGACGTGAGAGATATAAAGTTTGATTAGTTTGTATACCTCGTACCGACAGCTGAAAATATCCCATATTACCAACATAATCAATAATTTTTTAGTTCTAATGTTCCTGGCAACTCCTCCTCTGCTAGACTCATACAAGTCGTATATCGCATATGGTTTAAACTCCTCTTTCCAAGACAAATTGGAAATATTGTTATCGGTGACTTGATCATTGACATGATAAACTTGCATACCAGCAGAAATATCGTCATTGAACAATGTCCAGATACAGTCGTTGTAAAAATATTTTAGTATATTCATTATCATCTTCCGCTTTTACTGTTATCCTGGAACCCTCCGATGTTAATACTCCGATCACATTTTTCGTTTTGAGATATATAACAACACCAAGTTCACTGCCAGCGAACAAGTTATATTTTGGATGGCACCAGAATATTTCCTGGTACCTTGCAATACCATTAACGATGATAGGTCGTTGGTATAAATTTGCCATCTTATAATATTAGCAATTTTGTTTCTCGAATCAAAATTTCGTATCGTACTATTAGAGAAATATAAAACAACAATATTATATGATGTTCAAACTTGCAGATATCGCAAAACGAAGTTTGTTCGTGACAAAATATCAGCCCCAAAACAAATGCAACAGCATTTGCCGAATTTGACAACAGGTGGAGATTTGATAATCAACTTTAACAACAAATTTCTCATCTACAAATATGTTTCATTTACTTCAACCAACTGTAAAGTCTGAGCCTGCAAATCACAAGGGTCAAAAACTTATTGTGCAATTTCATTTTCGTTTTTCAAAGTTGAGTATATCATCACATCAGCTAGTCGATCAACAACAATAACAGCAGTTCGAAGAACTTGCCGATCCTTACATTACATCGCTACCCCGTCGAGTTTTGATTGGAACAAATTTTGATGTCGTTGTCAGATGATATATTTCAGGAGATACAGAAAAAGATTGATGAATATACAACATCCGGATCGGGTTGGAGATTCGATAAAATGACAGAAATTTTGTTTGATACTATGAAATATAATTCACTGCGAGGTAGCTCATATGTCAATCTGCCAACTAAAATTAAAAACTCAAAATGTTGTATCAATTTCAAGAACAACGATAATAAATGTTTTCAATGGGTGTTATTATCAGTGTTGTTCTCGGTAGATAAGCACGCCGACAGAGTATCAGATTACATTTCTCATTCTAACAATCTACACTTTTCCGGAATTCTATTTCCCGTTTCTGAGTATCAAATTCCAAAAATTTGAGAAACAAAACAGTTTACTTTTGCCAGGTGGTATTAATGTATTTTCAGGCGATGATGATACACAAAAGATCTATCCAAGATATATCAGCGATGGAGCCACATCAGATACTGCAAGATCCAAACAAACAACAATAAACTTGCTGTTCTATAAAAACTACTACGTATGAATAAAAAACTTTAACGGGTTAGTCGGTGAGCAGTATAACAAGAACAACGAAAAGAAACATTTCTGTTTCAAGTGTCTCCACGGATGTAAGTCCCAACTGGTATTAGATCGTCACCTAGAATATTGTTCTAGCGTACAACGAATATCTGTGCCAGGTAAAGATGAAAACATATTACAGTTCACGAACTACAGACACAAGATGAAAGTTCCGTTTTTAATATACTATGATTTCGAGTCGAATATACTTCCTGTGCAAGGAGTAGAAAATAATCCTGATGAATCTTCTACAAGAAAAGTACAAGAACATGTTCCACGTGGGGTCGCATACAAAGTTGTATGTGCTGTTGGTAAAAGTTTATCAAAACCTGTTCAACTTTATCGCGGAGAAAATCCTGTTCTGTGGTTGTTGAAAAATCTCATTATCGAAGTTGATGCCATCATGATGTTGCTCGACAGGATAACGAAAACGAAACCACTTACAATAAAATAAGAAACAGAATTTGCTTCGGCAAAAATATGCCATATTTGCGAGCATTCGTTTACGACTCAAGATCGAGTAAAAGATCATTGTCATATTAAAGGTAAGTATTGCAGTCCAGCTCATGACAAATGCAATCTTAAATATACGGCACCAGATTTCGTTCCTGTTGTCGCACATAATTTCCATGGATACGATTCTCATATTATCGTAGAAGCATTCGGCAACAAAGCTATAATTAACCGTCTGAAAATCAATAATAACGATAAAATAAAATGTATCGCAAATAACACAGAAAAGTATATGTCAAGTTGAGATTCATCGACAGCTTACAGTTTATGGCGGCATCGTTAGATGAGTTTGTAGAAGGATGTGGAAAGTTTGATAATTTTATCATTTCGGTGACAAAGCAAAGTTACTTACAAGAAAAGGTATCTTTCCATATGAATATCCCGACGACTGGGATAGATGTAATGAAACAAGTTTACCTGACAGGGAAAGTTTTATTCGATTACATCTGGAAAGTGTCAGCGATGACGACTATGCTTACGCTCAGCAAATTTGGAATGATTTCGACTGTAAAACATTTGGAGATTGTCATGACCTGTATCAGATCACAGATGTGTTGTTGCTCGCTGATTTATCTGAAAATTTCAGAGATATCAGCGCTGATAACTAAGGACTTGACCCAGCATGGTATTACTCTGCACCTGGACTAAGCTGGGACGCATTACTCAAGCACAGTAAATTAAAACTGGAATTGTTGACAGATCCTGACATGTTTTGTTTCACAGAGCGTGGAATCTGAGGTGGAATAAGCGTTATAACAAAAAAAAAAAAAAAAAAAAAAAAATATGCAGCTGCAAATAACAAGTACATGAACAATTATGATAAGACATTGCCGTCGTTTTTCATAGTTTATTTGGACACAAATAATCTTTAGGGATATGCAATGTTTGAGCCGATGCCATATGGCCGATTTCATTGTATAAGTCCGGAGCAGTTTTTCATAGAAACGGATAAAACTGTATCATATAATATTGGTTATTTTGTTGATGTTGATCTTGATTATCTCGTTGATCTTCATGACGCACACATTGATTATCCGTTTTGTCCTGAATCAATGCTGATCGACTATAATTTGCTACCATAAAAACCAGCAATATTACTCGTCTAGTGCCAGCACCAGTGGTAAATCTGTTGTTCAAAAACAAGTACCAAATCTTCTTGACAAACGAAGATATATTTTACATTATAAAAATATCAAACAGGCGCTTGATCATGGTCTAATACTAAGAAAAGTTGATCGTGTGTTAAAGTTTAATCAGTCGCGTTGGATGAAAGATTATATCGACTCTAATACTAGACGAAGAGCAACTGAAACAACAGAATTTGAAGAAAAAGACTTCGTTAAGCTCATGAATAACAGCGTCTTCGGAAAGACCATGGAAAATATCAGAAAGAGAGTCAATATTGAGATCGTCAATAACGCTGAAGGTCGTAATAAACTTGTAGCATCTGATAATTTTGTTAGTATGAAAATTTTCAATGAAAATCTTGTCACTATACATAAGAGAAAGACAAACTTAAAGTTGAATAAACCAGTTTATGTTGGAATGGTCGTGCTTGAAATATCAAAGACGTTAATGTACAACTTTCATTACAATTTTGTTAAGGTTGAGTGGCCTGATGCAGAGTTGCTATTTACAGACACTGACTCGTTGATGTACAAAATAGAATCTGATGATATTTACAAAGAATTTTATGAACACCGGGATCTGTTTGATCTTTCAGATTATCCAACAAATAGCGGATATCACTGCGATGACAATAAAAAAGTAATAGAAAAGTTTAAAGATGAAGTTTCTATGAAAATTATAACGGAATTTCTTGGATTATTCAGTAAAATTCATTGCTTAAAATTATCAGATAATAAGGTTAAGAAAACGAGCTAAGTGAATAAAAAGAAATGTGGTCGATAAGGTAACAGGATTTGAGAATTATAAGTCGGCGTTAGACGGTTTTAGTGGTCATGTTGAAATGATGGCAATAAAATCAAATTGTCATAAAATGGAGACGGATGTTATAATAAAATCTGGTCTTTGCAATTTCGATGATAAAAGATACTGCTCTGATGGAATTAATACATTTGCGTTGGGAGATAAAATGTCTGATTGTGTGGATTTTAGCAAGGCGGATATTTGAGATTAGTTATTACAGTAAATCGCCAGCGATTTCATTTCAAAAATAAGGATAGTAAATATTCTGTGTGAAATATGAAATATAATGGAAGATATTACGGTGGAAAATATCACGTTAAAGATGAAGAGAATTCTCTTCCAGTGTAAGCATATGACGATTATACTTAATAACGAGAAGTATAGCACGTACTTCAAAAATAGAAACAAGATAAAGTTGTCTCTTGTTTGTAATGATTATTCAAAATATTTTGATAAAACTTTCTTTGATCACAAAAGAGCTCGTTAAAGCTATTGACAATCTTTATAATCCAATATCGCAAAACAAATACACAAAAATTACAGTTGATGATGAGCTAAAACAATGTTGCGTTAATAAGACAATAGTTTCTCATGGAAACTTTATCAAAATGTTAGAACCTGATTCTCTTATCAGAGGTAAAATCAGCATGTACTTGTTCTGTCATGATGATGAGAGTCATATTATTGCAAAAGCTGAGACGTTAAAAATATCTCGAGAAATCTCCAGCATTTTGTGTAAAATATCAGATATAAAAATTGTTAGCAATCTCTAACAATTTTGTCTGAAATATATCAATATTCTTATATAAGGGGTTGTTCTGGATGAAAACCCTATTTTGTTTGACGACGGCGACGATTCAGTGGCATGTCCTGGGCGAGTAAACGGTTATGAAATGGACGCTGTTGCCTCAACAAAGTTGTTTTCGTAGTTGTTTAGACTAACTTGAGGGGGCTATGGAGGGGGAGAATTATGTTGTCGTCAAGTTCAAAATAGGGGTGTGGGCCAGAACACCTCCTTTAAAAGACTACTGATGTTTTACAGTGAATACAAATTAATTTGTCAACTTCTATATTGTTCAAACAGAATTTGTGGCCTTGTGCAACCGTTCCAGTAGTACTAGTAATTTCAATTTTCATCTTTCTCCCTTCAAGTGACTGATTTAAGACGATGCAAGGCACATTACCGTATCTGCTAATAGGAAGAAAAGGTAATGACGGTAAAGGACCTGTGATTCAATCATACCGTCGTTTATGTCAATCAAAGGATATATGAACAACATCTATAATAATTGTGTTTGCTTTATCACTGATTAGTTGATTGAATGATTAGTTTATTGATTTTCGGAACGGATGACTTAAAGTATATATATATATATATATATATATATATATATATATATATATATATATATATATATATATACTTCTAGTTCGTAAAAATGAAAACATTCTTACATAAGAATTATTCTGTATTTAATCGAATATACCCCTCAAGTTTTTCCACGGTACATTGATCCAGGACTAACATGCTGGTATATAAGACCCAGCTTTTAGGTTTCCTGATTTATGATTGGTCCATATACCACTAACATCAATTCTAGATCTAGATACGCTGAGTGTTCTCAATGGCTCTTCTGCAACTTTCCAGCGAAAAGCATCAGCCCTGAGAACCCTGATGTTTCGATGTTTAGGTTCTAGACTACGCAGATCAAAGGACAACGAAATTATGTCTTAGAGCAAACGGATACGGAGTTTGGCCCATCACCAAATCTTATATCAAGCCACAACGGTGTGTCATGTTGTCACATCTCGTAATTACAACATGTATGATGTGCCGAGACGAAGACAAATCGCTTGCACTCTGTCTCTCTTTTGGGCCGTAGTTAGGTATGCATCGTTTATATCAAGCAGATAACGACCAAAGCTTCGTCATTTAAAATGAAACAATGATCTTTAAGAAGGGAAATACTGACTAGTGTTGAAGGCTAATTCGGTTTGCACTTTTCGAAAATAAGTATTGGATGTATTCTATTATTCTATTGTCTGTACATTAACGGCTGATAAATAATACAACTCTGTGAATAACAAAAAAAAAATCTGTGTTCTCATAAAGTCATAACATTTTTCTAAAGATGGATTAGTATACTAACATTTGCCTAAATACTAAGATCATGATAATTTTCGCAGATGAAAATGTACAATATTCCTCTTCGACAAGCAATGCAATACTATAATAACAAATTACTCATGTGATACAATATTATGATAACACAAATTACACAAGCGATATAATATTATGACAACTCTATTATGATAACACAAGTTACTCAAGCGATACAATATTATGATGACACAAATTACTCACGCAATACACTACTATAATAACACAATTACGCAAGCAATTCAATATTATGATAAAACAAATTATACAAGCGGTACAATGTTATGATAACACAAATTATTCATGTGATACAATATTATGATAACACAAATTACACAAGCGATACAATATTATGATAACACAAATTACTCAGGCGATACAATACTATGATAAGACGAAATACACACGAGATACAATGCTATTTTAACACAAATTATTCAAGCATTATAAAAGTTTATGACGTTAACATCTGAATCTGAAGTGAGTTTTACGGACATAAAATCATATATGAGAAAAAAAATATTTCTCAACATTTATTAGTGTTTAATAACTTTTATATGATCTAGATCTGAAGATTGCATGATAGTGTCGTGCCATTAGTGACTCGTGTAATCCTTCGGTCTTTGAGAAAAATACACTATCATCTACAACGTCTAGCGAGATCCACAGAAAAGCAAAAGAATAGCTAAATAATAAATTTATTACATGTGATGTCGATGTAACTCGTACGTTTGGATCTAAAGAGCATTTAACTTTTTCGACGTTACATTCCGATGAGTAAAAATCAGTTTTGAAACATGACGTAACTTTTGAACAACACATACATTAAGAACTAATATTTTTAACATTTTTTGACAAAGTCATCGATAAGAAGAGTTTGCAAATGCTTCTTTGGAAATGAACTCGGTGGATATGGAAAGCAGGGGCATACCTAAAGTATTTTGCACCCGGGGCAGATACTTCCTTTGGCACTCCCACAAATAATTTTAAAATGTAAACACACAGAAAAATATATTATTCTTGCAAGCAGACTTTCAACAGTAGAGTGCTGTCATAAGAAAATTGGAAATAACTTTTATATTGGCGACTATTTCCTTTGGTTTGAAAACTTGTGCTGTTATTTCAACCACACACATACACACACACACACACACACACACACACACACACACCCCGAGCCCCCCCCCCCCCATTTAGTAGACCACTGATGAAAAAGCAAACTTTTCACTATGAATCTTTGCGAAAGCAATGTGGCAGTCGGTTTGTCACGCTCAGGATCCTAGCTCACTGCAAGGTCCTTTGTTAATATAATGTTTATTATAGGCAAGAATAATTTACATATTGTTATTTTATGCTCATAACTTATAAATTATGCTTTATAAACATACTCAGTTATAAAAGGGGGATTGATAACAAAGCCACAAATCTCTTCTAAAAGGAAATACTGGATGGCACAGAAATAAAACTAATTAAGTGAAGGCACTGGTTAAAACCTGTATAGATGAAATAAACAAGCATGCTCCATTTTTTTTTTTTTTTTTTTTTTTTTGCCATCACACCATTACAGTGAGGCCAAAAACTCTTTGGACCGAATGTTTTTTTCGGTTCTGAAAAGTTTTCGGTTTACTAGGGGTTTTGTAGTTGGGAAAATATCTTCCTAAACGCGTATATGACGAGAGAGACGGAGGAGGTGGACAGAATACAATTATGAGAGCATAAGTGTATGTTTGAGTAGGTGTGTGCAAAATTATTTTTAAATTGTTATGTATATTTAGTTTGTATTTGGGGATTTTTTTTCTCCGTGATCATATGTTATGTAAAACTGTATTTTGGACTTGAATGTGGATTAAATATTAGCATCATTTTTAATGTAAACATGTTATCTTAATCTGAGTCCGGGACATTGGAACAACCCCACCCACCCCCGGAAATACCTGGTCTACCTGATAACATTTTTTTAAATTATAATTTTAGTATTAGACCTTGTCATGTTGACAACTTAGAATGTTCTAGAGTGGAAAATTTAATTAAGTAACAGAATGTTTTCAGAAATTGTGATTGCGACCTAGGTCAAGTAGAGGATTTATAATCTTGTTTATTTGAAAAATTATTCATTGTTGCATTAACATTTTTAGCAGAATCAGTCTTATTGTTGTATTCAGCATTTCATGGGGGGGGGGGGAATTATTTATTCAAATTATTATTCACAAGAAATACAAAGTGATCATCAGTAATATTCTTGGACAGAAACATTCATGTGATTTCAGAAAAGAACATTTAAAATTATATTATTGTGATATATCAAAAGACTGTTAGTACATCGTCAAACTACAGGGCTCTTGCACAATAACATATTCGTGACTACAGGTACATCAACACATTCAATATTGGAATTTAATTGGAATACCAATCAAATGGACCTTTATACATTTGGACTTGTGATAGAACTTTTAGGACTATTTGGGATTTAATTCACGATATTGCAAATTCTTTTCAAATTTCCACGTTTTGTTCTAGGGAAATAAATTATTTGCTGAATTTTACAAAACTTGTTAGTTTTCGCTCTTTTTTGTTTCTTAGTTTAAGACCATATAGTCGCAACCAAATACGTGTATTTAATGTTGAATAAGCTGAACAAAAACCACATCTTGTTACATGAATAAATACAGTTGTCACATAGAAATAAAGTCCTCGTGACAAGGAACATGTGAGAAATGAGAAACAACATTACTCTAAGTCCATTAGAATTATGAGTGATACTCCAAAATGTTAAAATACTCCATACGCCATGGTCACAATTCAAGAGCCTGGCTTGAAGAAGGCGTGGGGTGTTGTCTGCTTTTTTTTTTCTTCTTTCTTTAACTAACGTGTGTTAATGGCTCCATTTCTTGTACTGTAGCCAAATAGCGCTCAGCCTTAGCAATCGCAAAGTTTTTTAATCTCTGTATAAGATCTAAAACGTCAGGGCACATCAAAAGCGAGGCAACATATCTGGTTAATAAAACCCTGATATTTCGAATAATAATAATAATAATAATAATAATAAACAAGCAAACAATGTTCGACGAATCATGTACGCAAATAATTAGCATTAATCACAATTAGATAATAGGCAAATAAGCATAGCCTCTCTAAAATGGCCTGCCTTCAAGCACTTAGTTGTTAATAATTCGCCTTAAAAGTCAGGCAACGACTTCCGATTAGCCTACTGTCAGCCCTAGTCAGTGCCGGCGCGCGTGTCAAGTTTTGTTTTAACTTCGTGTGCCCTTGGGACATTTTCCGGGTCTTGGTCTCACAGATCTACCCACTACAATACTTGCTAAACGTAACTGAGGACAAATAAAACAAAAAATACTCGAGGATCTTGTTACACTGAAAAATAATATAGTGTAGATAGGTCGGTGAAAACTTTTATTATTGTTTGTTTTCTTTTTTTGGATTTAAATGAAGCACTGATTATAAAATAAGCGTTAATCGCATTCTGAATTTAACTTTGATCGTAGTTACATCGCTTTGTTAATTTCTTTTTTCTCAGGAAATTTTATTTCTTCAAATTTTGTTTTTCCCCCAAAAAGGTAAAGGGTAGTGTTGGCAGGAGAAAATAGTGTCTATAGGATATCCAGAACCACATGGCCTAATCTGTTCCAACGTGTGTCAGGAATTTAGTGTCTATAGGATATCCAGAACCACATGGCCTAATCTGTTCCAACGTGTGTCAGGAATTTAGTAGTTAAAAGACATTTCCAAGTTTTAAATGAGTTGGGGGTGGGGATAAGAGTCAGCTTGAAATTTGGGATCGAAATTTGTTTCGGTATTCGGAGTTGAGGGATTTCGGTTTACTGAGGAAAAATTATATAATAATAAACATTTCGGTCATGAGGGGATTACAGTATTCTGAGGTTTCGGCTTTGAGGAGTTTCAATGTATATTGGTCAAAATCACGAACACGACTAGCATTAAAACATACAAAATATAATAGATTAGAGTTCCAATACTCTTATGAGTTCGTACTTTCAATGATGTACACACACACAAATGAATTCAACTATTTTCCATGTTGTGCATCGAGTGAAGATTCCGACTGCACGGATCAATTATCAACACAAACAGAAGTGTTTGCGATAACGATTGGAAAGAGAACCCAAATGAAGAACGATTGGAAAGGGAACCCAAAGGAAGAATGGATGGAAAGGAAATCCTAATGAAATGAAGTTTTACTCAAACGCACCCGGTATGTAGTTTTGGTGACAGTAAATCAGAGAATTGGTCATTATTTATTTTGCTTGGGAAAAAGTGTGGATGGGTCTGTTCGTGTATTGTCCGATAAACCTAAACTTTAATGGCAGTCAAATTAAGCCTAAAAATTAAGCTTTTGATCCAGTCGCAGCTTTTGATTGTGACATGAAGCTCCGTCCAGCGCAATACATGTTCGTCTCTTGCCAAAACGCTCGCAGTGGGACATGCGTACAAAACGTGAGTATCACATTTGAACTTTCTGAAATGTGTAATAGCGAGGTCTCATTTATAGAAATCTTAGTGTATGAAATATCTGCATCTGAGTACCTAATGCCACTGAATATTATAGTACATCCGCTAAATATTCCGTCAATAAGTAAATATTTACGCGACTAATCTTTTCTAAAAGTTAAAATCCATGCCCATTACGATATTCCTTTTGACCATTTTAAATACTGAATTTTTACACTTTGAATGGATAGTATTCTCAACGCTGAGAGAGAAGGGTTGGTAGACTACTTTTATCCACCTCTGGCATCTACACTGAGTAGTAAATTTTGAGTCTCACAACAGACAGGTGTACTTAACACGCTTTTGGTTTAAATATATGCAGTCTTCCTATTTAATTTCTATGTTGTTAGAATTTTTCAGAACAGAGACCAAGAAGCAAATGTCTGTTAGGTGAACAATGAGAGGCTCAAGCACAATGAATATGCAAAATAAGTTTGTTTTGTTTGTCTTGAGTTTTTGGGGGTTTGTTGTATTTCTGTTCTGTGGTGCAAGGTTTAACACTTTATATTTGTCATAAAGAAAACATTACGCAAGAAAGTCCAGTCTTGTGAAGGACGACACAGATACTGAATTCATCGAAACGAAACTTTAACAGCATATCTGAAATGAATTTTCCACCTCCTGCTACTTTCCTAGCGATACTTCTGTGGTGTACCGGTTTTCCGCACCGGTGGTAAAGTCTGCATTGATATATTTAATCTCAAGATTGTCTGCACACCAACAGTTGAAAGGAACATTTTTGGGGGTGGGGGGTTGGGGGTATAACATCTCTCAAACTCACCCTGATATTTCTTAAAAGTGAGATTTAAAACCACGGCCAAATAAGTGATGTATGTAATACTTACGCGCGTATTTTTGTGTCAAGAATTCATCCATTACCTGGGTACCGTGACAGCTAGTACAATAAAGAACCTTTTCTTAATTTTTTTTTTTTCAAGAAAACGCTCGTTTTATTCCTCCATTGACGAATGTGCTGCCTAATGTTACGTTAGGACAAAATAAGATTTCGCAATAGTCCTAATGAATTCGTGCCAATTCGTACGATTCACATTCGATCATTGAGATAGCGTGACATAATCATGTGTAGAAGGACCACAGGTATGGAAAGATCCCGATATCCTGTTTTGTATGCTAACATAAAACAACCGATAATCAAACGGTCCATCCTGGCAGTAAGGTTTCATATTGTTTTCTATCGTTATACCCAACACTGCTCCCATTATCTAACCCTCTAGCTTTCACACAACAAACATAAAATTAATGTGTTATAATGCGGCCGCTGACAAAGGGGCCATTGTATGTGTATTACCTGTCTACCCAACTTCAGAAAACCCGGGACGAGGTAATGGACAGATATATAAATCAGCCTATTGAAATAAACATCATCCCCTCCTGCACCTTCCATTCTTTAGCGCCGATTCTATCGTAAAGCTATTTATCAACACGGAGATTAGCATGAAGCCAACATTTTGTTCTCAAAGAAAACCAAATTGAGCAATTCAGCTCTTCTACAGATTCGTACCAGAGCACATGCTTTTACGAGTAAAGCTGTTTGTCATAAAATTATTTTTTCTCTCACAGGGAAAATAAGATTGATTTGATCTTCTTGACGTTGATAAATGATAAATTGTAAAGCATTTTCACTATGATGCACCTATAAGAATGCTACTCAGCAACCATGAAATACGATTTAGAATAAGTAGAATAATAAAAAGCGGGAATGAAATATTGCATGAAACATGCGACCAATACAAATGAAAAGTTGCTTATAACTGGATACAGAATTGAAGTGTACGTGCGCTAAGAATGTTGTCATTGTGTGTTTAACACAAGTTTTCAACACATGATAGGCTATACATGTCGGCCAGTTGTTACGTATATGTAATTTAATTACTTGTGTGTTAGTTTTACATTCTCTTTTATTTTATTTTTATTTCATTACATGTTATTGTAATAACTTTATTCACTGGATTTGACATTTTTCTAGAAAAATTCAGTTCAGTTCTAGTAAATAACAGTGTTGCTATATTGTAATTTTAGCTGACCTAGTTCCTGACCTTGGTTCTGAATTCGTAAACACTCAGTGAAAATCATTGGTCATAATCAAGGTCATTCTTGGCTTGCGTCAGTTCTGTTGTAAACAACCTTTTTTTATTTATTTTTTTATTATTAAATCTTATAGTAAGATTCATTCAGTACAATCGAACCTGTAAATAGCCTATGTGCTAATTGCCATATTATTTTACTGCGCTGTTCGAAATAAGTGACCCCGTGACCCATCACGCGGGTCTGAAATTGCGTTTTAGTTGGGTTTAATACTGATATATCAGTAATTTTAATTCAGTCGTAGTTTACACCTTTAGAGCTCAAAGTGTTTCTATTGTTGATGCCAGTTGATTTAAACTTCTTCTATTTTTTGGATTTAATAATTTATATTCCCTGGAAAATACCAGTGCTTATAAAAATTCTTGGACAAAGACATTTATTGGAAATTATTCGGAATTCTAAAACCGGAATTATATTCTTGGTGACTCAACAAGGAACTGTTGACACATCACCACAAAACTGGTTATAGAGGACGTCATCGCCTTCCATCTTGGAACTTCATCGAGATTCGAACTTTAATCCATTTAGAACTTTTTAGTGATAGTACTTATATTTTTAAATTGCAGGATTAGTTTTTGGATTAGATTCACAAACCGTAAATCCTTTTTCATATTTTTCCCTTGTTTTCTAGGGAAATAAATTATTTTGTTCAATTTTTACAAAGCTTGTTGGCTTTACTGTTTTCTGTGGTACTTTCGTACCAGCCTACATGTAACAAAGAAAATGGGGCGCTAGCACTTGGGATATATGAATTTTGGCTAAAATATTTCAGAAAATTGTTATCTTTAGATTCAGTTTTCCCATGTTTTCAGAATATTTTAAATCCCAAGTACCATTTCATATTTTGTTTGAACTCTTTTGTGAAATCAACACGCTTTTTCACAATGTCATCGAAAGTGGAAACTTTTATTTCTAGTCCTACTCAGGAGCAGTTGGATAGTTTGAAAAAAGATGAATTGCTTGAACTTGCCAGAAAATATAATCTTTCTGAGGTAAAATCTTCCTTAACGAAGCAAGAAATTAAAAACATTTTGATCCAGTATTTGGTAGAAAAGAATGGTTTGGATAATAGTGTTTTGGGTTCAATCAGTAAGTCTGTATCAGACTCTGATATAAAAGTAAAGGAATTGAAATTAAAATACAAGATGGAATTATAGTTAAGGAAGCTGGAACTTCAGAAAGATAAAGTGGAAAAACAAATACAAATGCAGCTGCAATTGGAAAAAGAAAAAGAATAAATGCAGTTACAGAAAGAATAAATTCATTTACAGAAAGAAGAGAAACAATTGCAGTTGCAATTTGAGAAAGAGGAGAGAGACAGGAAAAGAGGGAAAGATAAACAAATGCAGTTACAATTTGAGATGAGCAGAGAGAAAAACAGGAGAGAGAAAGAGAGAGAGAGAGAGAGAGAGAGAGAGAGAGAGAGAGAGAGAGAGAGAGAGAGAGATGCAAATGCAAATGCAAGGAGAGCAGGAAGAGAGGGAATATCAGTTTGGAATAAAAGAAATAGAGCTGGTAACTGAAAGGCAAATTTCCACTTCACATACAAATTCAGGTTTTGATATTACAAAGAATATCAGGTTAATGCCCCCTTTTAGAGAAAAAGAAGTAGACAAATATTTTCCTCGTTTTGAAAAAGTTGCTGAAAATTTGAAATGGCCAAGGGAGCATTGGACTCAAATACTACAATGTGTACTTATTGGTAAGGTTAGTGATATTTACCATTCACTGTCAGTTCATCAAAGTGCTGACTATGATCTGGTTAAAGAATGCATCTTAAAGGGTTATGAGTTAGTCCCTGATGCTTATCGGCAAAAATTTAGGAACTATTAAAAAGAAGCTGGACAAACTTATGTCGAATTTGCAAGAGAAAAAGAGCAGTTATTTGATAGATGGTGCTTAGCCAAGAAAGTTGAACAAGATTATGAAAGTCTAAAACAACTTGTATTGCTTGAAGAGTTCAAGAACTGTGTCCATAGCGACGTTAAGACTTATCTTGACGAGCATAAGATCGAAACCTTGGAAAAAGCTGCTCTTGCTGCTGACGAGTATTCCTTAACTCTTGTTGTAGGCAAGCCTTTCACTCAGCAGTCTACTGGTAAAAAGGTATTTCAGCCTAATACGACTCCTTCTAAAACTCAGTCTGGTACAACTGTTAAAAATCAAGCTTCCGATAAGCTTGATTCAAAATCCTTGTCTATTCCTACGTGTACCTATTGTAAGAAAAAAGGACACGTCATTTCTGATTGCTTCAAATTGAAATATAGGCATCAGAATCAAGACAGACCTATCCCAAATGCTCTTATTGCTAAGAGGTCAAGATCACAGTCATGTATTGAAAACAATACATTTGTTGGGTTTGAAAAAGCTCAGTCTGATTGTGTTATGGAGAATTTTGAACCATTCATGTCGAAGGGTTCTATATCACTCTTGGGTGATTTGGCCAATCCTATCCCTATTAAAATTTTAAGGGATACAGGAACTTCTCAGAGTCTTTTATTATCAGGTACTTTGCCTTTTCTGAGAAGTCTTCTTCTAATGAGAGTGTTCTCATTCAGGGAGTAGAGTGCGGCTTTGTTAATGTTCCTCTCCATTGTGTAAATTTGTCATCAGACTTAGTTTCAGGACATGTGACAGTCGGAATAGTGTCTTCTTTACCCGTTCAGGGCATTCATTTATTACTAGGCAACGACCTAGCTGGAGACAAGGTTGTGGTTAATCCACTTGTAACTGACAAGCCTTCTTTGGATCAGAAAGTTGGTCCTATTGAAAAAGAATACCCTGATTTATACCCAGCTTGTGCAGTTACCAGAGCTATGGCAAAGAAAGCTCTTGAGAATGATTTTGATAAGGAAAATATTCCTTTAGCTGACACATGTATTGGTCAGGCTTTTGATGAAGTCACTTTCACTCCTAATTTGGATCAATCAAAAGGTATTGATCACAGTGATCCTCTTTTAAATACTCATTCTCTTTTATCTAATCAGGGTGATAAACGACAATCACTTGTCGTCGAACAGGAAAAAGATCCTGAGATCTCCTGTTTGTTTCAGAGGGCCATTAGTGAAACTGAAGCCACTGAAGTACCTGTCTGTTATTTCATTAAAAATGAAATTCTTATGAGAAAATGGAGACCTTCCGAGGTAACTGCTGGTGATGAATGGTCAGTGAACTATCAAATTGTAGTTCCAAAATCTTACAGACTGGAAATACTTAGTTTGGCCCATGAAACTCCTCTGGCTGGTCATTTAGGATTAATAAGACTTATCACAAGATCTTGACTCATTTTTATTGGCCAAAAATCAAAAGTGATGTTTGTAAATACTGTAGATCTTGTCATACTTGTCGAATGGTAGGAAAACCCAATCAGAAGATACCTAAAGCTCATCTGCAACCTATTCCTGCATCCGACGAACCATTTAGCAGAATTATGGTAGATTGTGTTGGTCCCTTACCTAAGACCAAGTCAGGCAACCAATATTTGTTAACCATTATGTGTGCGTCAACAAGATTCCCAGAGGCAATTCCTTTGAGGAGTATTAAAACCAAAACTATAGTAAAAGCTTTGATAAAGTTTTTTGCTTAATTTGGCCTTCCCAAATCTGTCCAATCGGATCAAGGGTCAAATTTTATGTCTGGAATTTTCCAGCAAGTTATATATGAATTAGGCATTCAACAATTCAAATCTCCTGCCTATCACCCTGAGAAACAAGGGGCTTTAGAAAGATTTCATCAGACTTTGAAGAATATGATTCGGTCATATTGCTTTGATACGGGTAAGATTGGGATGAAGGCATTCATTTACTTTTGTTTGCTGTTAGGGAGTCAGTTCAAGAATCTTTAGGATTCAGTCCCTTTGAACTAGTTTTCGGACACACTGTGCGTGGACCATTGAAGTTGTTGAAAGAGAAACTTCTTTCTAATGAAGATACTGAACTTAATCTTCTTGATTATGTTTCTAATTTTAAGTATAAGTTGTCAAAGGCTTGTGAGGTCGCAAGAGCGAATCTGCACAACACAGTCAAAAATGAAATTAAGATATGATAAAAACTCATGGGAAAGGAGTTTTCTAGGATTAATTTTTGGATTATATTCACAAATCGTAAGTCCTTTTTCATATTTTTACCTTGTTTTCTAGGGAAATAAATTATTTTGCTAAATTTACAAAGCTTGTTGGCTTCACTCTTTTCTTTGTTACTTTGTACGAGCCTAGTCACATAACACAGTATAACCGGTGGAGGAAGAACCCAGAAAAAGTCCCGGTAACAACCACCGACCCAAGGGAAGCTACTGGCAAGCTTTCTCACATAACAACATTGGCCGAGCCGGAGACTCGAACAAAAAGGAAAGTCAGCTGAATGAATGTCTCGCCTGCTTCATCTATATATGGTGTAAAATGACAACACTTGGTATAGCCAGTTTGGCAAGAAAAGTAGGTCACTACAACGACAATTTACCTTTCGTGGGTGTTAATATGAATAATAAATGGGATAGCACACATGAAATTGCATGACCATACACGCAACAGTGTCTAGAAAACTGAGCTATCAGTGATAAAGCCTGGCTTACTGTGCCAAAGTAATTATGATCGCTGTGTATATGTAACTACAATGACTGAGAGACAGATAAACAGACAGCTGAGAGATAACGTTATAACTTAGAGTTATATGGGTAACAGCCATGATCCTATTACATGACAAACGGTATGCTTTATCTATTGCTTTAAAACTGAGGCTCAAAACTGCTTTAATCCTTTGAGAATTTATTACTGTGCATTAAAACGATATCATCCCAGCGGTGACAAAAGCAAATAGCCTTTTATTTCTACGGAAATGAATAACATCTCGTGCTCTACCTGCTATTTGCGGCTCAAGCTACTCACTGAGGCGCAACGTGGCCGTATTACTCGTATTTCTACGCGGGGTAGACCAACAAGTAGATCTCCGCTTTTTTTCTGACATTACTGGTCGGCTACCAGTAATGTCAGAAAAAAAGCGGAGACCTACTTGTTGGTCTATAGGCGGGGAAGCCTCTACATACTAAGCTTGACCATCTTTAAATGCGATTTTCGGCCTTTTTGCTTTGAACACAAGGAAGGAAGGATGACCAAGGAGTAAGTAAGATCTAATCAATTTGAAGCAACTTATCGCTAGTTTATTTCAATAGCATGCAGTCTGCTTTACAATGGCTACTTTCTGCATTTCACACGAACCACTTCACCGCCTTTCACACTATGCACGTAGAGTAAACGGAACTGGGCATAAAATCATCGACAAATAGAGATTCTTGTCGTGAACACCGTTCACATACTTCCAATCAGAAAAAAACATTGCTCGACCATTTCTGTCAGGTCTTCGAATAACCTTTGATGTACTTAGTCGCCATTGAGAACTACATTCTGGGTTACTTTCGTTCACATGGAACAATATGGCGGTGGAAAGAGACAAAATCAAACTCGGAACAATATAGGTTTTTGCTGTCGTAACATATGTGGTGCACCTAGCCAGAGGCGAATCACCCAACATATCAAAATGATAGTTATGTATATGTAATTAAATTACTTGTTTGTTAGTTTTAAATTTTTATTTTTATTTTATTCCATTACATGTTATTGTAATGATAATTTTGTCTACTGGACTTGATTTTTTTTTTTTAGAAAATCAAATTTAGTTCTTTTTGACCTGATAAACAACCAGTAGTTGAAACATTGTATCTAACTGCTGACCTTGATTCAGAAAACAGTAAGGCTTTTAGTAAACAACTTTTTTTTTAAAAAAAATTTATTCATTCTAAGAGTAAGATTCATTTAGTGAAATCAAGACCATACCTGGAGTACGTGACAAATAACATTTGTTTATTGTTACAAACTTTTGGTTTTCCCAGTGGGATGAAATTTTGACCCCCATCCGGGAATCTGTTTTGCGTTTTAGTTGGGCTTATAACTCATGCTATCATAAGAATCAATTCAGTTGTGCTTTAAACCTTTGAAGCTCAAAGGTGTTTTGTTGTGACCAGTCTGAGTTGAATTTTTTTATTTTATGGAATTAGTGATTCATTTCCCTGGAGAAATATACAAGTGCTCCTTACAAATTTCTTGGACAAAGACATTTATTGAAATTATTCGGAATTCCAAACTGTAATATTCTTTACGATTCAACAAGGAACTGTTGACACGGCAACACTTTGAAGGTTATCAAAGACGTCATCGCCTTCCATCTTGAATTTCATCGAGATTGGAACTGTGATTCACTTAGGACCTTTCATTGATAGGACTTATATTTTTTAATTCTTGGATTAATTTTGGATTTGATTCATAAACCGTATGACCTTTTTCTTATTTTTACCTTGTTTTTCTAGGGAAATAAATTATTTGTTAAATTTTACAAAGCTTGTTGTCTTCACTCTTTTCTTATTACATTTTGTACGAGCCTAGACACATGACAATATGTATTCCTACAAGTACTTCCGAGGTGGGGCCCCGGGTGGTCGAGTGGTCTAAAAAAAAGCTCGCCTTTACCGATCACTTTCACCTCACCTCTGTCCGCGTGGGTTCGAGTCTCGGGCTAGACCAATGTGGTTATGTGAGAAAGCTGCCAGTAGTTTCCAGCAGGTCGGTGGTTCTTAGCGGAGTTTAACGGATTCTTCCTCCACCAGTTACACTGGCCGTCATATATGGTCTATCTATCGCTGAGAAATGGCATTAAACCCAAAAAATAACAACAACTTCCGAGGTTATTTCACGACCCGACTGAAATAGCCGAGTAATGTTCTGATCTATATATTTCGTGAAAGACGGGTAAACTATGATCGCATTATAACTTAACATTCTGTCGTGCATCAAATGCGAAATACAGTCCAATATTGTCGGTCACACCACACTATTTACATCATACCTGCCGAGTACAACATTCTGCTATTATGAGTATACTTTCTTTATCAAGAGAAGAATGACAGTCCAACAAGGATGTACACCAAGGATCGGCAACCTACGCCACGCGTGCCACAAGATGGCACGTCAAGAGGTTTTGTGTGGCACGCGAAGGGCAGCCAACTATGTTTTTCTTTTACTGGTGGCATGCGCTCGTTCATTTTGTAATTAATCCGGAAAAAAGTGGCACTCTATGTAAAATAGGTTGCCGACCCCTGATGTACACCTTTACTTCATAACATAAAAATAACACTGAATTACCCGTAAGTACTAAAACCAATCCAATACAGACTAATCTGAATGTATGTTTGTTTGCTTGTCATTTTTCCGCCCTTTAAATGGCTAACTAACGAAACGATGATAAATTATTGAATTATCTCAAAATTATCATGCTAGGTTATCTCACATATAACTTGACTGTTCTGCATCAATTATGTCCTTACCTAACTGTTCATACAATTGGTGTCATATTTATCCTAGTTCTCAACTTTGATAATTGTACTGTGTACCTCACATATAAGTTTGAGTTTGAAAATATACGACTGACCCATTTATCTGTAGAAAAGGAGAACAAGATTTCACATCTAGAATCTACTCCCACGGATATATACTACTTTTGCACAGTTCGTTGTCAGTTTATTGCATTTATCTTAATCAATATCTGACACACGTGACCCCTTGCTGGATCCAGTGCACTTGAAAGGACTGTTATTCGCCATATGATTTGTATTCTTTATATATATATATATATATATATATATATATATATATATATATATATATATATATATACACGAGTTTGTGATATATATATATATATATATATATATATATATATATATATATATATATATATATATATACACACGAGTTTGTGATTTCTGTATGTAATTGTGCGACATGTCCTGGTCATTCTCGTGTATGTACCACTTTCATATTGTTATGAATCTCCTAAAGAGGAAATAAAGATAAAAATGTATAAAGGCATTTGTTTCAAAGTGTTTCCGTTTAAAATAAGTATTCAAAGGTAAGGTCATTTCTGTGTTATGAAGTAATGTTACACTGTCATTCCATACTGTAGCGTTTTACATAAGAGCGGAAACGATTGACGTAAGTCGATGAGAATTTACACCGTCCCCGCATTGAACCGGATAAAGTATTCAATTGTTCGCAATATATGTATTGTTTTCTACAATTCGAAAGAGGGGTGGTGGGTCAAACGGAATTAACATGTTGTATCAAAACTGACACAGGATAAGAAAACGTAATTTCTTTGAGATCAGTCAAAGTGGAAATTGTGACAAGCACGCTCACAGATAATTTTTTATATGAATGGAGGGCGCACTTTGTTATGTGAACTTTCCTGTTCTCTGAACACACTATTGTAGTGTACTCAACAAAATGACTGACAAGCAGGCCCTTCTTGTGCCATAAGAAACCTTACTCAAAAAGTTTCAACCCCCTCCCTTACCAATGCCAAATTGCCACTTGAAGCAAAAACCAAATCTATTACGTCTTTTATCCCAAAGGTCACTTACAACGATGAATGAATTATTGAAGCTTATGTGAAACTAAACACAAAAATCTAATCGCGCCCCAGCCGAATATGAATGAACATAACCTGTCAATAAGTTCAACAGAGGATATATGTAGGCAGGTAAACTAGTCTTGAGGTAAAAATCTCTCGAAACTTTAAGATCAGTCGTTTTGAATCTTGAACTTTGAATGCCAGAACCTGCATTATTTCACTAAGCTCCCTGTTTCATTAACGCCACCTACTCCATAGCTACCTGTCAGCTACATGCTGTATTCTGAATGATACCTACTCCATACCAAATAAACTGGGAAAAGCGTTTACATGTTTATTGTAATAATTAACTCTGAAATTCTTAAGTAAAGATCGCCACAAGGTTTTAGACAGGAGCAAAAAGGTGACAATATTTACATTCTGAAACCAGCCAGAAAATGTTTTAAAGCTCACTTTCTCGCCTCGTTCCCGGTCATCGTTTTCAACAGATTCTCAATGAATGTGATAGTTGAAAATTTGACATTATTGTGTACCAAAAATATATTCACACACGCACACACACACACACACACGCACGCACAGACATACATACATATATGCATGTTACGCTCTGAAATCTGTCTGATGTGATATTTCTCTAGTACCCCTACCTCAACAATATTTAATGTATTAATTCGAGCAAATAAAATGCAATAACGAAATTTTTAAAAATGCTAAATTTTCATTTCAAACAGTCATTAATTTGACAAAATACACAAGTTGAAGCATTATTTATACAAGATAAAGTTGTAAAAGGTCGCTATCCTAAAATTACTGTAAATTTCGGAACTTCATTTTATCGATGTAGTAATGCCACCGTTATTCACAATGGTACAGAATCGACATAAAATATATATAATAAAATGAAAATTTACATTTTTTGAGTAAATACAAGGAACTATTTCGTTCTTGAAGTGGAAGTATTTTGCATTGTCACTTGTGGCTTTGCCACTCTTGACAATACAATGTTTCCAACATCACTTGTGAAATACTTGCTTATATCTACTCAACAAAAAAAAATCAAAAATAAACATAGATATCTTCTATTTATTTCATGCTTTAACTGGGATAATCTATTAGCTAATGGGCCGATGCATTCAATATCAGTTTTAAATCATCACTATTCTTGTACGCCTATTAGCGTGGCACAACTTATATGTCTCTCCGGTAGCGCAATTGAGCATTACATCATTAATGTAAACAGGGTGGTGGGGGTGAGGGTTGAAGACGGTAGGGTCAGGTAACAACTCCTCACAATAGTGGCTGGATGTCAACGAGAATTAAATTTAAACTAGTAACCAAAACTTAATTGTTGCTTGAGACGCCTTCCATTAAACGTCTTTACTGGGTTTCTGTAGTTTACTAAAGATTTTTAAAAACTGTTTTAAATGCAGTGTGGTTTGCCTCTTCCAAAATGGATTTCCAACAGTAATCTATGCTGAAAATGAAGTTACCGTAAAAGGATAACCTTTTAATATATGTATCGTTCATGAAGCATAAAATCAATTCTTAATCGCGACACTTCTCAGGACCAGAAAAATATCACTCCTTTACATGGGATATCAAGTTTAATACCGAGTTCCATGTTTTACTAAATTATTCGTCGGGTACATGATAATATATGTACTAGGATTTCGCTTTTCAATTACTTAGAGGAGTTTTAAATACAAAGTCCAATGTTAGCCACTTTATATCAGTTTTAAATGTTCCCAAATTTCATTGCATTATAAGTTATTTATTCAAATCAATGACAGTGGCATAGTTTACCCCAAACCACCCTTTTTTTTTAAATCCAACCATGCAAAGCTTCACGGTTTGCTTTACGTGCATTACGTCAATCGAAACACACAACGCCGTTGCGGGGTGTGTGGCCGGGAAAGTAAATGATCTTTATCGCCTCCAATTTACCCTGGTTCGACAAAAATGAAATGACTATTAAAAGCTGTAAATTAAATATTGTACTTATCTCGGAGAGTTGTATTCTACGTTACACTTGAGAAGAACTGTATAGGAGAAAGTGGATGAGGTGAAATATCCCTCTCCACCACTTGACCTAGGCAGTACCACACTTATTTTTGCTGGGTATGGGTCTGTTATAGGTTTATTTACATACGATACCGATACAGAAGAAAAAGTGAGTTCAGATCAGACTCAGCAATTAAGGTGAATTCCTGAAATAATTTTCAACTACAAGCAGTTTATTGTACGCCAATAGCTATATCTGTTACATATGTGATAAATCATACGCACCCATGGGCGCCCGCAGCATGGGTCAAGGGGGGTGGGTGGGGTGGGTTATATATGAATTCTGACAAGTTTATTCATGCAAATGAAGCTGAAAATATGTCACAAGATTCTGTTCAAAACGCTTAATAAATATTAGCTTAGTTTCAGAATGCTTCTTATACTAACTCTCCCGGCCGTGACCGACTGACCTCCCCTGCACAAAGTCCTGACCCCACCCGCCCCTGCAAAAAATCCTGCGGGCGCCCATGTACGCACCCGTTCGCGTTGACATGGATACCTCTTTGCAGGGTAGGTGAACGGTAGGGAAAGTTTTTGGAATACATATTACACACTCTCCAAAACATCTCAGATACCAAACGTACAATAAAGAGATACGTTCCTGAAACAGTTCTCGGTGGTTCGTATTAAACACAATTACTCCGATCCGAAGACGTTCGAAACTAGAGTCTGGAACTAAAGAGATAACTTCGAAGAAGAGGATACATGAGGAAATATATTAACAGAACCATGGGTATAACCAAGGTTCTCATTGGGTACAAAACCAAAACAGTTAACAGAACCATGGGTATAACCAGGGCCCTCACTGGGTACAAAACCAAACCAGATAACGGCGTCATGTGAATAACCAGGGTCCTCATTGGGTATAAAACTAAAAGCAGTTAACAGAGCCGTGAGTGTAACCATTGTCCTTACTGGGTACAAAACCAAAACAGATAACAGAGTTGTGGGTATAACTATTGTCCTCATTGGGTACAAAACCAAAACAGTTAACAGAACCATGGGTATAACCAGGGTCTTCTTTGGGTACAATATCAAAACCATGGGTATAACCAGGGTGCTCACTGGGTACAAAACCAAAACAGTTAACAGAACCATGGGTATAACCAAGGCCCTCATTGGGTACAAAACCAAAACAGATAACGGCACCATGTGTATAACCAGGATCTCATTGGGTATAAAACCAAAACAGTTAACAGAGCCGTGGGTATAACCACTGTTCTCACTGGGTTCGAAACCAAAACAGATAACAGAGTCGTGGATTTAACTATTGTCCTCATTGGGTACAAAACCAAAACAGTTAACAGAGCCGTGGGTATAACCACTGTCCTCGTTGGGTACAAAACCAAAACAGTTAACATAACCATGGGTATAACCAGGGTCCTCATTGGGTACAAAACCAAAACAGTTAACAGAGCCATGGGTATAACCAGGGTCCTCATTGGGTACAAAAGCAAAACAATATATGCATCCCCTTCCTGCAAACATGACACATTGATGCCCCAAAGTTACTGCAGATAAATTCGGAGGCCATGAAATCTCTACGAGTCTTCTGACTATCTGAAAGTCATATACAAGGAGGTACCTACGGTAGAAAAAAAATATCATCAAAGATCACCTGGTACGAGCCTATATTAATCCAGGCCGTACCTCTGAAACAAATCTATAACAACTGTAAAGACTAACATTGCAAAAAATATCTCAGAGGAAGACACACAAAGCGAAATAAGAACATTCCGAAACACAAGAACAAGGAGTAAGTTTCAGCATGAGCATCAGGATTTTGTAAAACTGTGTTGCCCAATTAAAATTAAAAAGTCATATATGCAAGAAATAGGTCTCGTGGGTGAAAAACTTAAGTATTTTCACTCAGTGACAAATGTTATTCACTAGTTTCAAGCAATATCACACACACACACACACACACACACACACACCGTGTGTGTGTGTGTGTGTGTGTGTGTGTGTGTGTGTGATAACTTTCAATTTACTAATGTCAGCGAGAGACAACAACAATGTTTAAAATTCTTGCAATGTCAGTGGGAGCCTATACATTGCACCCACTTAACTCGTGGCTTCGTTAAGCTCTATTCTTCCTATCCCCTGCTGAGGATCACGTTTCATGTATTTGGCAATTCATTAATTTAATGTCTGCCTCAGGTATATGCTTTTTTAGAAAAAGGTATGAATCTACGTCTATGAATTTAGTCTATGTTTGTCTGTCCTCTCATTTGCCACATGCAGACGTTCACTAGTAACAAATAATTTAAAAGTCAAAGAAACGAGAATTCAGGAGATTGTCTCGTAAACTATACATCTCCAAGAAGTTTTACAAATAAAAACATTTCGTGCAAGCTGTCGTCTTTGGCCGTACGATGGAAGTTTTCTCAAGCCTAGTCAAGGATGAATAATGAATCATATCTTGAATTATACAGCTGTTGTCACAAATTCTAACAAACAAAATAGATAATTAACAAAAATCGATAATTAATAGTATATTTTGACGATTATTCCATCCAATGAAAATTTGTGAACATGGTAAAAACTACATTGTCTTATAAACCATTAAGAAAAAAAAATATACGAAAACATATCAGTGTAAATCGGTAAATGCGATGTTTGATTCTCTGTGGTTTTATATTTAACGTCCGCTACCCATTGTCGTATGGAAACAAAATCTTTGAATTACTGGCAACACTCAATAGTTATGTACTGTTATTTCACTTTTTTTTCAATAAATCTAAGTCTTCGACACCGAAAGTTAACGTTATCAGCACCAAAAGGTTGTAAAAATTACCCATTGTGAGTTCGAGATTATTATTTAATGGAACTAAACTATTAATCTTTCAGCGTTTGTATACAAACAAAATATATTTAAGCTAGATTGTATCAGGAAATATCTGAAAACCAATCAAGAGATGAGAGAGAGCTTTCAGACGAGACTTTATTTACTTACCAGAGCCAGAAATAATATTTGTTTCACAACCAAATCAAATATATCAACTGTAAAAGATAACCTTGCACTAGAACTTAGAGTAACGAAAATTCTCGTACGCAGGAAGCCTGAAAGAATAATTAAAACTGAATTCGGACTTAGCTACAGCTGTAGAATTAGAGGCAACATTGTACATTTTATGCTCTTTTTATATTCTTTTCGCCAATTTCTCATTCAAATCGGTCCCTAAACAAATAATAAGAATGAGCATGGGCCAATATAACATACATGTAATCTAATTCTCCAAAGCTGCTGTATTATTGTAAAAGAGATTAACTGTCCAACTTGTTGTTCTACACAAAGAATATCACGCCACCAACAACATGCAGTTATCTTCTGACATTGACTGGCATTGTAGAAGATGACAGGTCCGCTTACTATTAAAAATACAGCAAAATAATCCCCAACATTTATAATGTTCTCGCTTGATACCGTCGAATCACCTCCTTCAGCCAAAGCTGTTCGTGTCATATTTTTTACTTAATATATTTAATGATGCATATATTTTTGAATTCATGGCATACAAGTTTTAAAAGCATAATTATACCACATTGAGATCACTTTTATTTCTGAGGCCGGCATCATAAGACCGCTCCAGTGGCCGAAGGGTTACAGCGTCCGCCTTGGATGCGGGAGGTCGCGGGTTCGAACCCCTGCCGAGTCATATCAAAGACTTATAAAAATAGTACTAACAGCTACCTCGCTAGGCGCTCAGCATTAAGAGGTTAGTGTTAGGACTGGTCGACCTGGTGTCAGGATCATGTGACTAGGTGGGACATCATGCTACATGATGGCCCAGTGCTAGACATCACTATAAACTGCCACACTGCAGACATCGTAGCGATATGACTGAAAATGTTTTAAAGCTACGTTAAAATTCCAAATCACACACACACACACACACACACACACACACACACACACACACACACGCACATCATAAATGTTACTCTACCTTTTATAAAGTCTTATCTTTTATGAATTTAAAGTGTCTTAACTGAATGCATGTTTGGAATACAGCTAGAAGCATAAACTGTATATGGACCTGTCGCATTTAGTTACATAATGTCTCATTATTTTTAAAGCGCATTAAATTTCATGGAATGCTGCTACCATAATTGTAACTAGAGATTTGTATTTTGTTGTCTAAGATCTATCGGATTTGCTACCAGCTGAGAGTCTACATCAGTATACTGTTTCTGATCCTCCCGAAACTATATATATATATATATATATATATATATATATATATATATATATATATATATATATATATATATATATATCCAAGCCCAAATCAACTCACTCTGAATATCCAGTTGCACATAATTCATAAATCTAATCGCTCAATATTTACTTACAAGATAAACTTTAATCTGCGGTTAGATCAGGTAAGGGTCATTCGTCCACTTTCATGTTTTTATTCAATGTCAAATCAAATTAAATCTGAAGTCATTAAGAAACGATGCACCTACTACAGCAGTCATACAATATTGTTACATTGACTAAACAGTAGTGTTCCCCAGATAAATTCAGTTTATATATGTGGATAGGAAACCCAAACAATATACAGTTTTCACTGGGATACGTGCTCATAAAGCGGGGATATGGCTAAAATACAAAAAAGAAATAAAACATGTACCCATTCCCACAGTTACTAAACTGTTGAGTACTGCCAGAGATACAATCGACATATTTCTTAGGATTTTTGCAATGTAGTCCGCCTAAGGCAAATCAACATAACTCAGTAAACGTATTTTCATTATAGTATTTGTTGCGACTTTGACAAAAACGGCCGAGTGATGCTTTTGATCGATAGATGCGACGATGTATTGTCTCCATTGTTTGTTTATGGGTGTGAGAGCTTGTTTGTTTTTTTTTTTTTTTTTTCAGAATTATATTATGGGCGTGTCTGTTGGAATGTTATCTTCACTGGTCTCTTTACGTCTTCAATTGCTTGATAGACACCGAAGGTCTTTATTCTTTGCCTATATTGTTTTCGTGGTAGAGTTCAAGCATTTAAAGTACACAGATTAGTCTGGTTAAATACTAGGTGGCAAGTTTGAAATAAAGCGTTCTAAATAAAAATCGTCATTTGTACGGCAATATTAGGAAACTGTTATAGTCACGCACAGAGAGAATGTCTACAATGTCAGATGAATTTGATATATGTACACAGTCCACGTATCCCACCGTACTATTTTCGTGCCTAAAAGGCGTTACCGACTTGTCGACCTCCTTTATATCAGAAGAAACATGAGCCCTGAGTTAATCCCTAGGTTTGACCCAAACCTCTAGATTGCTAGATTTTTCTTCCAAGCAGAAACAAAATTAATAAAGATTTTGCCACCCAAAGCCGTTCGAGATAGTACATTAAAGATTGAATGATTTACTAAACACTACATAACAATGGGACTACTGACTGCGATGGTCACAGTACGCATTGTGAATATTTATACAAACAAATCAATCCTTCTGGTATTCATCCGCTCGCATAAAGATATGGGGATCTATTGAATTAAATCTGGGTTCTCAAATGACAAATCAAAAAGATTTCAATGTGGGGCTCTTTTCTTTCACTAGACTGGTGTTTTTGATAATCATACAAACTGTGCGCTCATAAAAGTTGCTTAAGGTAGCATTCGCTCCTGGTGTCACGAAATGCTAAATCAAGAAAAAAAAAAATACCAAATCAAGAACGGAGCAAATATAGCTCCATGTTTTAATACGATATCTTAACTGGAGATTATGGCATGAATCAAACTCATAGTTTGACGGAAACACATTAGTTGTATAATAATCCATTATGGGATTTATCCAGCTGACAATGAGTACACTTGCTTATTGTTTAACACTGTAGTGAAATACTAATGTTTATTTTGACTAGAAATAATTTTTTTTGTGTTTAAGCATACAGTTCCAAATTGTCACATACTCATAAATGTGCACAAAAATGGTTGAAAATGAACCAGTCAGGTGTTTTAATTATATCTAGTTTGATCTTAAATGGGTTTCCTTTATATTTATTATTTACTGATATGCGATATTTTCATGTCTTGATATTTCAGGGACTTGTCTAATATCGACACTGGCAAAAATCCTCTTTCATATCGACCATCTCAAACTTTTTATTGATACTTAGATTTTTTGGCGAAGATACAGTTGTTGAGCAATTAAAGAAAACAAAAATTGTAAATTCTTTTGCAAGACAACACCAAGATTTTAATTGCAGATCATCACAAAATCAGTTTTAACTTCAGACAGATCTTTAAGTATCATCGAATAAAAAATTACCTTTAAAAAGTAGTCACGACTCGTGTGTGATTAGTTGACACATAATCCAACCTGAAATTCAGGTTCAAGTTTTTATGGGTTTTTTTTTTTTTCTAGCCTGGCCTGCATGACTCTCAGCAAGGATTTAGCCCCTTCATGGACCTTCATCATAAATTAATAATTCATAAAATTATTAATTGAATAATTGATGATTGTTAATGAAATTTCAAACAAAATATCATCAGTTAGCGTTGGATAAATTTACACGAGCACAATTGTTGTCAACAATAAATAAGCAGGGTCCATACATTTCCTTTCACTTCTCTCCCTGATGTTTACCACTTATGTATGTATGTATGTATGTATGTATGTATGTATGTATGTATGTATGTATGTATGTATAGAACACTTAAAAGTAATGAACATAGAGCAATGCTAACAGTACTGAACGTAGAACAAAAGGTTTAAATGAGGATAAGTTCGTCTGATTAAAATTCATTACACAAACCGCGTTATTTAAGAAAGACTTCAAAATCTGCTTGATAAAAGCGACATGGTAACATTTCTGTCTCGCCATTAGGAAGCCTATACATGACACAAGAATGTGTCCGACTGTCAGTGTCCACTTTTACAGTACGTATTCGGGTCGAGGTTTATCCTTCAGGAAGTATGTGTGTGACAGGTATCTGTTTCCTATACGAAAGCAACACAATAAAACCTCATCTCCGCGAATTATTCTCTATAAATGAAACAACTTTTTAATAGTATTCCACATAATTTGCCTAGTATACAGAAGATATAGATTCATATAATGCTTGAAGTCCCTATATGAGATCTATTCAGAAACGGGCGACTGCATGGTAGTTTTAGCTCTTTCATCTGCCTTTTCATTATACCAAATACTGATGTCACTGCGTAACCAACAATATTTTTCCCCCCGTCTATATAAGAAGATCGTGATGAAATAACAAAAAATCGATTGGCAAAATGTCTATTTTACACCTTCATGGATTTTGTGTCCTCGTTGAGCTTAGTATATTTTCTTCAGCTAACTCACTTCGATTACTACGATCGTATTGTGCTCTGTTAAAAAATTCCTCCTAATTCTTAACCTTTTTTTAAACAAGAAATCATGCGAATATATTTCGTTGCATGTCACTCTCTGTAGTACACCTGACAAAGCAAGTTTGTTGACATACAATAACATGCCATATCCATCCCTCAAAATAAAACCAAACAAACCCAACATGTATTCATTAAATTACTCAGTGAATAACAATGAGGTATCCCGACTTAACATTCCATATTTGGTACAGCTTGTATTCGTGTGGAACAGGAATAGAACGCCGATTTGGCATTTCATGCCGACGGATTTTATCGTTGCTACTCGCTTATAAGACAAGTCCAGCTGTAAACTGCACCGACCCAGATCTGCCGTGGTATAATGCGCCGGCAGATCTGGGTCTGTGCAGTTTGTAAGGAGTGATCAATAGAATAAACAACAGACCCTGATCTGCAGGTGCATTATGCTAACGCAAATCAGGATCTTTGTGGTTTGCAGCTTGACTCTAGTTATAAGCGAGTATGACGGTACATACTAGTTATGTATGGTTCCTGTAATAACACAACATAAAGTAGAATCACAAATACGCTTGTTACTGAAGACTAATTAGCACATTATTTGCTAGATAACGCGATTTAAAAATCGCGAATTCAAGGCGTCATTATCGAGAGATGAATAGTGGTATTTTAATTCAATATTTGTCCTTCACATAGTGTTTGACTGTGTATTTATTAACCCTGCTATTTATTTCCGTGAAACAAGTATGGTCCGTCACGCGCTAGAACTATATATACTAATATTTAAATATTTGTGTCGGGTACACTGGACCAGCAGTCAGAACTAAATATTGTAAGGGAATGTGTACTTCTGCCGACGTTTTCATCGTCAAAGTTTATTAACCGTTTATGCACAATATCAAAATATATGCATTAATCGTCACCTTTAATTCAATACTGTGCGATTCATGGCTGTAAAATTCTTAGCAAAGATTTTATTTTTCTACCATCGTCAGAAAAAGGCTTTAACACGTCTGAGAGGTTTTGTCAAGTTCGAATGCGGAAATCAAAAATTCAAAGCGAATATCAGAGAAAGAAGTTTGGGGATAGTATAGTGGATATATTCGCTTTGTAGTTTGATAGAAGGAACACAGCATGCATGTACAAACTATGGAGGGCTATCCCCTCCCTTTGAAAAGGTTTTAAACATCTCTTCTTATCTATTGACCCCTTTGCTTCTAAACAGTATAAGACCGGACACAATCAATAAATCCAGATATGCTTTACGAATTTTATGTACAACGACTTGTTTTCACATTTGAAATGGACGACATGCTAGCTACGGTATGGGATATTTAATTGATGTTTTTACACTCAAGATGTTCTTTTATGACTCCTCTTAACCACGTTTTATTGATGACGTGCCAAGTAAGACTGAGGGATTTTACAGATGTTTCTGCACTCCAAGGAAAGTAAATTTAATGAACCGTTTCTACGTAACCCCCCAAAAAGTAGTCTATGGCTGAACTTCCAGAGAGTACAGGTGCACAATTTCAGTCACATAATACACCGTCAAATCAGCATGACGTAACTCGAATCTTCTTATAACTGAACTCTCTGCTCTCAGATCCACAAGCACTCAGTGAAATATCCACAGGGAACAAGCATTTTGGGGCACAAAATCAACTCAGGCTGAGAATCAAAGTGTAAACTCAGTGTATGGTATATTAATTTATTCGTAATAAAAAATAAAATTAATATATATATATATATATATATATATATATATATATATATATATATATATATATATATATATATATATATACTCTGACACAAACAGTGAGAGGTTTTATCGACTAAATGTTGCGTTGGAGTATAGCTCGTATTCAAACGTTTCGCAAACTCCCAGCCACGCATGGAAATCATAAACCTTTAAGCTTGTGTTTAAGATTTTGTGTTAACTAATAACACCGTTACTTCTAAGTAGTTGGCGGTGGAAAGTGACTCTAAATTTCAATATCACTGTAAAAGGTCTACAGGCCTGTCGTTTCGCTTTGTTTCTTTGCAATCTCTTCGCTCGCTAGATACCCGCAGTGGCAATTTTATGCGTCATCGAAGGTTTATGCTATCTATGAGTATCTAAATTTTCGTTTCATCTATAAATTTTCTTGTTTCTGTATGTTAGCTTTCTAATTTGTCTGAGATTAATCTGCCAATAGTTGAAAGTCTATTTGAGCTGGTAAAAAAAAAATCTACATGAATTCTTTTTTAAATATCCGTCGACATAATTTTGTGCGAGTTTTTTTGTTTGTTTGTTTGTTTGTTTTTGGGGTGGGGGTGGGGGTAAACATAAATCTGAAGAAATGGTGCATGTAGATGTAGGTCCTACACGTACGCCCCAGTACCTATCTGACAGAAATGGGTTACAAATCATCGTTCGGAGCAGTGATCAAACACACATGCCCATATACAAGTTAGTGCAAATGTAGATCCTGTGATACACCTGTTTGCGTTATATAATTAAAGAATAAGCTTCATGCTCAAATCTGCACACTAATCCGGATTAAAAAAACAGTTAGGCACCTACCTTGTTCTACAGAAGCAAGGTGGTCTGTGTGTGGTTGCTGTTCTCTCATTTGCCGTTCTCCAACTTTAGTGAACTCAGCTATTAACTGCGAGTTTTGCTTAATTTTTACAGCAATTTCACCCCTAAAGATAATTTCTGTTGCTATCTTCTTCCGATGCATTATAAAGGACTGGAGAGAGATGGCTTTTGAGTTTCAAAGAAAATGAGTATAGTTCAAATCGACACCCGAAGGCTGCAATTGTATTCCTTTCTAAATAAATTTTTTTATTAACTCACACACTAGCACAGATCATATTTTTGTATTTTCGTCTTAATATTTTATAATATAGTGCCTATCCTTTATAGCAATTTGTTAAAATTCAATATTTCCGAATCGTATGGTCAAACCACGTCAGTTTTATATCGTCCTTTTGGATCATAAGAGACTCTTATCATTTCTGTTCTTTCTGTTTTGTGATTATGACGTGTATCTGAGAACAAATGCTTTGTTGTGTTCCATAAAAATACTTGCCTTACGTCTTTTCTAGAAAAGACGCGTCTTTCAAAAATATCAGAAAAACAACAACACCAAACATGACTATGGACATACACAAAACTGTCCGTCGTTGAAAATGAGACAGTCGGACAACGTCGAAATTACTTATAGCTGTCAGCGCATACTTTGAAGTTTTGCATTTCAAATAATAAAAGTGCACATTTATTGTTTTCCTGTGTATCCAGGTTTACACAGGAAAACAATAAATGTACACTGTTATTATTTGAAATGTAAAACTATTGTTTTCCTGTGTATCCAGGTTTGCTGCCTCGCTTGGCGCTCAGCATTAAGAGGTTGTGTTAGGACTGGTCGGCCTGGTGTTAGGATAATGTGACTAGGTGGGACATCATGCCACATGTCTGCGGAATGATGCCCCAGTGCTAGACATCACTATAAACTGTCACAATGCAGACATCGTGGCGATATGACTGAAAAATTGTTAAAGCTACGTTAAAAATCTAAATCACAGACACAAACGCACACACACACACACACGCGTGTATCCAGGTTTAACGAATGAATAATAACAGAGTACATTTATTGGATTTATGTGTATCCATGTTTAACGAATTAATAACAACAGAAGACCTAATTTATAAACATATTATTATGGTTTCGATGAATGCGAGTCAGAAAAATGTCACTAGAATAAAACGGAACGTTTTAATATGGCATGAAGACATTTATTACTAACAACTGAATAGGACAGGTTACGAATTCACTTTGTTGCGATAAATAAAATTTGATGTCTTTACCCACAAGACCAGATTTAGTAGAAAAAGCAAATAAAAACTTGTTTTATGGTCTTTAAGTCCTCTGATTTGAGGAGATAACTGATTTAATTGTTTTGTTGTTCGGTCTAATAAAAGCAGTAATTAAAACACATTCAATGGTAACCTCCGTTTATTGTCCTAATTTGCATCTTCATTCCTGGCTTGGGTAAAATGTCAATTTTGCGAAATGTTATGTTAATTTATGGTAATTTATTATACTATTGTTGTTCTCATTCGTGTGTCAATATATATATATATATATATATATATATATATATATATATATATATATATATATATATATATATATAGTTCGTACTCCCCTATTTGTCTCTCTTTTCTTACAGTCATTTATTGTTAGTTTGTTCGTTTGTTAATTTTCTTTCCGGTTATTTTTAGGTGTATTTTTTTTTATTGAACAACTTATATGCACCTACTTCTTTGTGTTCGTCCGCTTATGCATTCCTTCCAATGGTAAGACACCGAGATAATGGATAGCCCGGGGTGGTTCATTTGTTAGCGTTAGGGTGCAGACTCGAATTATTAAGCAACAAACAAAGAAACAAGATTAAGCTGAAGAAAAATAAACTTCTTTCAAGTGACTGCCATCTGTTTTAAGAAATCTTGGACATTCATCGGGTCACATAATCCTTTCGAAACCTTGAAAACATCAGCAAAACTAAACAAAACATATAAACATAATGACTTTAATTTAATTCTTGATGATTGCTGCATGGACAGTGAAAATTCAAGGTTGCTAACAATGTGCGTAAAAACAACATTGAAAAATCTGTTTTGAGGAAGAATATAAGACACGTTTGGTAAATGAGGGCCATACACTTTTTCTTGTTCATACTGGCGAACTATAACCAATATACAGGAATTCTCTAAATATTAAAATTCAAATTCTATTGTGTTACAAATACTCATATTCGGAGTGTTATGTAAAGACACGGCATCTGATAATTTTATTCAATAAAGTATCTCTGATATTGACTTTTTCAGTTGAGTTTGCCTTATCGGTCGTGTCTGTTTCATTTGATCTCGTTGAACAAGCCAATGAAAGTATACACCCTGAGTAGTTTACAAGTACAGCGAATCTTGTAGTGTTCATTCAAACCATTTTTAAAGTCCATTCGCGATAGAAACTTGGAAGAAAATAATTACAATAAACGAGACAGGTGGGTCCCAGGCCGTAATATTAGCACACCCATGATCATTCATGCCATGAATTTGCACAAAAAACCCGTACTATTGTTTCGTCCCATATATTCTTACGATACACACACCTATTCAATTTTGTTGGTCATAACGCTTTGCATTTAAGAGATACTGTAAAAGGTGTCTCTGGAGTAGTGTTATATATTAATGATAAAATATTTGGATTATAGGCTGTGTAGGATTCACTGGAGTACGGGTGTTTGTGTGTGTGTGTGTGTGTGTGTGTGTGTATATATATATATATATATATATAAAGCGCTCAGGCTAGTTAGATACTAGCTTTGCACTGTTCGCTGTCAGTTTATTGCATATATATATATATATATATATATATATATATAAAGACTTTTTGTCTCAAAGTCTAGTGATAACATATTTACAGTGGATCACTTTATGGATAGAAAGCTGACCATATATGTGGAACTTATAATCGCAGCTCTTCATTTCGAAGCTGGCAGGGAAAAAGTGAATAAACCTCCTTGATATTCACTATTATTCAATCTAATTGTCACCCTCAAGTTAAACTGTTGCATTATTACCAATTTGACTAAAATTTTGTACAAAATCTATTTAAAAAAAAAAAAAGAAAAACAAACATCTAATAGGGATATCCTGGAAATAAAAACAGATTTTACACTAATGCAGGATGATTTTGTCTTGAAAAACAACAAAGATCATTGTCAATGTTATGTTTCTTTTAGTCTTATTTATGAATGATAGTTATGGATAGACAATAAAAACGATTAAAAGTAATATTGATATCGGTATAACATATTGTTTCCATTACAAACCCCAGTATGCTATTTAGGCACTCTGCACACTCGCCACTAAGTTAGCACCTTTGCTGTATGGCAATTTATTATACAGTTTTTGGTATTCTCCCTATGCCGAAGAGCTCGACTTAAGAGTAAAACAGAATAGTTCCAAATTCCCGTGACGACTTAAATGTCAATATAATACATACCTTTATAACACTTTAAACTTAGCAAAATTCTTCGTTGTATGTTAACATTTGTTTTTGTAAAAACGTTAAATTCCCCATACTCATTGGAACACTTCCGTTGTCACATCTTCGGTTTCGTTGGTGCGTAGTTTTTGCACGTTGTCAAGCTCATCTGTTTTGGAGGTAAGTAAATCTTGCATACTGTCCTAATGCCTCAATGGAAGTGATTGTTTCTGAAAAACACTTGTGAAGTTTGGCTATTTGAACTCAGCTCACAATTATTACTTCCGCGTCAGTACCATAATTTGTGTCCTAAGAATCAGGGTAACTGTATATTAGATGAGAGTTAATTGCTCAGCCGTCATGCGTGTGTATCTGCTCCGCACGAATGCTTATGTTTCAATCCTTTGCGGGGAGGATCACAGTCGAAAGGAGTATATAATATTTATGCGTGCAGGTAAGGTGCTGATTAACCCACAGACCCGGGCTCGAATCTCAGTAAGGGAGCGAAATAAGGAAACTCTCTAACCAGTATAATAATATTCTTTCTCAAAATATAATATTTTTTTCTCTATATTATCATGAATATATGTGTGTTTGTATGTATGTTTGTGAGAGCATGCGCACATGCGTATGTGGACAATATATCCATAATCACATCCACTCAGGCCTTGGTTAATTAACTCTATTAGGTTCGAAGAGGAAAGGGACGAGTCAGTATCAAAACAAACGAAATGTTTTATTTGATTTAGATGTTTGGCCCTACAAGAGGAATGACGCCTGGATAAATGAAGTCAATAAATTAGGGGTAAATGAACACCTGACGATGCTAAAACCTAATTATGCTAAAAGTATGAGGAATAATAAAAACTATAACAATGAGTTTAAATCATTTTGACTTTTAACAGTAATATTTACTTTTTAATCGCACAGCTCTGCAAACTGATTTAACTTATAAACGCTTCAGGACTAGATATTAAGTTTTCTTATTTGATCAAAACCTCACGTGGACATTTCTTATGGGAAAAGCTGTGTGGTAAACCTGACAATGTCTTTATAACCAACTAATAACTACTTGAAAAATCTATATTAAACCACAACTATCGCACTGCACTCCGTTACCCACGAGACAACAAAACAGTCATCCCAAATTTACATTTCGTACCCGATAAATCTCCAAAAATGTATTTAGGCGATTTTCAGTAATTTGATGACTGTTGCTTCGTTTGAATTATAACAATAGTTTACTTGTCCCCTTGTACTTGTCCCCAACCATTGCTGGGAACTGGGGAGTTGATCCTTCTCCTTGACAGAGGTGTGTTGATGGTGTAGATTAATAGTAAGGATCATTTGAGCAACATAAAACGATAATTTAGCTATGACATATAATACACGCAACACACCGTGACCACTTACGACAGGTGATTTAGAAACACAAACTGGCGGTTAAAACCCACAATTGGCATATTGATCAGCTGTTTCCGTCTTGCGAGAAACGTACCTTAAGAATCTCACGTCTGCCATATTCAGAACTTTTTTGTTAGGAAAGACGGCTCTATCATACATGTTGCTATGGTAAACAAATATGACCACCCCTTTTATGGAAGACAACCTTACTTCAAGCAAACATTTTAAACAGATTTAGCGTAATCCATCGCAATGCACTATTGGAATCCCTTTCGGGTTACGATTTGCTTCCTTCGGTTCAATGCGCTCAATATGGCGGCGGAAGGAGACAAAAACAGATTTAGAACATTGTCAGCTTTTCATGTTACAACATACGTGATGCATTCGGCTAGAGGCATATCACAAAACGCATCAAATATATGTGTATTATTACAACAATATCCGAAGTTATTTCTCGATCTGACGATGCTCCGATTGCAAGTAGATGGTTTCGTCCTTGGCAACAACGGAATTTCATTGTGGCAGAAAATGTTAATAACGGCCAGAAAAATTAAGGCTAACGGAACTATAAATAAATTAAGTGTCAATTTATGAGTAGGGTACCGATTGATCCGAAATATTTTGTACGGCAACAATAACTGATAGGCCTTAAAAATACCGTTGTCCAGCCTTGTATAAATCTGAGAAAGACGCAAGAACTATTTAATGATTGTCTAAATGACAATAAGGTTCTGAAAATGGGATACATTTGTTTGGAAAGTAAACCACATCTTTTGACAGAAACCGAGTGCTTCGTTAAGTACTTCAAATAACGCAGGCTGCTATGCCGACAGTTCTGTGAACATAGCCATAAAACTTAAGTTGAAATGGGAACTTTTCAGGTTTTGTCAGCTTTTCGAGTTTGTTAGTTAAGCAAAGTTGGACTGGACATTTCTTGCCAAGCATGAAACATGAATACATTATGTTTGTTTGTTTTGGATTGATGTTGTATAAAATATAAACCTGTTATATTACCATAAATCGTAGCAATGTTTGAACAAAGTGCTAAACTGGGGGCAGAACAGCAGCTTCCTAGGGCAGGCAGAAATAATATAGGGCTAGGTGACAATGCTGAACTCGCGAATTCATTTTCCACACAGCGCTTACTTTTATGTACTCAGTAACCTCATATCATGAAATTAGTTCACAACAGTGCGCCATAATACATATCAACGTCACGGAGAAAGGTAAAGTCATGTGATGTTGTTTCTCCTTCGAGTTCAAAGATGACCATGACATTACTGGTTTCAGTAAGTACGGTACGTGAATGGCTGATCAGGCCAATTTGTGATCTGAACTGTCTGTGGCACACTTGACTGGAAGTGACGCTTGGGTGTCTTTGATCGATAGAGAACGTGCTGTAGTTCTGAGATTTTTGATGTACATGCTTCTGTACTGCCTCTGTAATTCTTTTCTGTTCAAAGTCTGTAGCTCCAGTATGGACGAGTCTCCGCCAGTTGAAACGATTGTGTGTACGATCTTCCCAATAGTCAGGTTAATGTTGAAGTGTTTCAGGCTCACTTGAGGGAATCTTTGAAGCGTTTCTTCTGACCACCCTGAGATAGTTTTCCCTCCTTCAGCTCGCCGTAGAGATCTTCTTAGGTAGTCACTCGTCTTACATCCTAGTGACGTGGCCTGCCCATCTCAACTGTGAGTTCATCAGCAGAATATGAATGCTTGGAATGCCTGCCCGCGTGAGAACCTAAGTATCTTGATTTGTCCTACCATCTTATTCTCATCAGTTTCCTCAAGCTGCCCATGTTAATTTCTTTTGGCATGGCGTCTTTACACTATGTTTCGCATACAGTAGGATCGGCAACACAATGGCTTTGAAAAAGTGTCTTTCTGTGCTCCCATACATCTGTACGAAGTCTGCCAAAGGCCATCCTTTCTTTATCAATTCTGCGTTCATTTCATCATCGACGTGGACTAAAATGTATCAGTGTGCTAAAGAGATAGGTGAATTTGTCCACTATCAAGAGGGTTTGGCCATTTACCATGATGGTAGACTCTACGTAGGACTTTCCTGGTGCAGGTTGGTGCATCACCTTTGTCTTTTTTATATTGATTGAGCAACCAAAACTGTCACAAGCTTAAGAGAAATGGTCCATTCTTGGTTGCATATCACATTCAGACTTGAAGTTCAGGGAACAGTCGTCAGCAAATTGAAGATTACGAACAACTTCCTCTAACTTTGTCTTCACCTGTAGTCTCCTCAGATTGAAAAGCTTGCCATCAATCTGGTGTATAATGTCGATCCGACTGTCATGGTCACAGAGGGCATCAATAACCATGGTAGAGTCCATCATACTGAAGACGGTTTGGGCCTACACACAGCCCTGCTTGACTTCACTGGTTACTGGGAAAGGTTCATATGACTGTCTGCCGTCCACGACGCGAGTGAGCATGCCATCACGGAATTGCTGAACCATTATTATGAATTTCTTTGGGCAACCAAATGTCGCTGTAAGGGTGCAAATTTCTGTCGATCTACGAAGAGCACATTAATTTGGGCAGGTGAACGATTAATTAGATTTATGGGGACCGGTACGTGTTAAATCACCATAATGCACGGATTGTTAATGGCTGTGTCATGAGAGAAACGATTCTTAATTAAGCATTCGTTTATTTAACAGTCAGACAGACTGGAAGGAAAACGTTAAACTTCGATCTTGTATCGGAAAATGTCGGATTTTGAAATTGTCCAGGATCAGTCATTTGGGAATCTCGAGGTCACGCAGACTAAAATTTTGGCGCCTAGTTATAAAAGGCGGGAGATGTATATAATCCGGATTGGTTACGCTAGTGAGGGGCGTGGTTCCCATACGAGAATTCTTGGGTTTAATATGTCCCATCGCAAAATTTTAGTCAGTCTACGTTTTTCTGCAAGAGAAAACAAATGTAGGAGACTCCGTGTTTGAATTTAGAAGAAATTCACTCGTAAAATAATTATCCAAGGGATCGGATGTCTGGAAAGACGATGGACACCATTTTGGCGGTAGAAGCGAGCAAAGCTTGAAAGCACAAGGTATTTGCGCCAGTCTCATGTAATTCGTTGATATCAATAAAACGATTTGTTTGATTTATTTGCTTATATTTGCATGAATTTGTTTCAATTAGTAGATCAATTTTCTTGGTATGAGTACAACTGTGTTGAGTTCATCTATCTGAATCCGTACAATGATCTTCTTTACATAAGTTTGACGAATTGTTTGAATGTGACGTCTTGATTGTTGTAGGAAAATAGATATTCTAAGAATTTTATGCCTTACCTTAGTTGATATGAATTACGAGAATCCGTGTGAATTCACCGACCTTAGATGATTTCACGTATGATAAAGACTTGAGTGCGTATTGACCGAAATTAACGTTGTTAAACCATGAAGTGAGATTTCATATATGCTAAAGACTTGAATGTGTGTATTCGCTAGAAATAACGTAGTTAAGCCATGTAATAAATTTCATTCATTCATTTGTGTAATTGAGACGAGAACGGAACTGTTATGTTCGTGTGATGATAATGTGAGTGAGGTTGAAATAGCCGTTAGGAAGTATATTAATCTTATCAAACTAGGTTTGTTTATGGTCTGCCATGTTTAGCTTGACCAGATAGCCTTTGGTATCTGTTTGAATTCTGACAGAACGATATCTGACATAACGAGAGGGGAGTAATGATCTATTCCCAGTAGGATATCTGACAGAAGATTTAGGTTGCTTCTCTGTTTATTTTGGAAGGTGAAATAGCTCCACTGGACGTATCCACGTACCTACCTATCGAAGTATCTACGGATCACGTACTTACGTATCCATCTACCCACACAAAGTTCGAGGGCCAAAAGAGGCGAGACAATAGAGAGTTTGGAGAAGAGAAAAGAAAAGTGGAAAGGACAAGAAGAACAGCCACAGTGAAGTTGGAATGAACCGGAAATAAACAGGTTATGAAATGGTACAAGGCAATGACATCGATTGTTCACTCGATTCTATGATGAACTAATTCTATCATTTAAAACAGATCGGCTACTTATATAAGTATATCTGTGTTTGAAATTCGGTGAATGATTTATTTCAAAAAGAAGTGTATCTTCCTAATGTAATGCATTATCACGGTTGTTTATGTAATTGATTAAATTGTTGTTTTTTCCATGTACGGAGGCTCGTGTCATTCTGTTTTATATATCTGCTCAGATCTCTATCTATTCCACCTATAAGTTTCACACTGTATATTAATATTTACTCGATCCGGGCAATAACACCGAAGGCGATCACCCTCTAGATAACGATAACCCAATAAAGCGGACACCTTGTAAGAAGGTACAATTCGTCAATCAATTCCACCAACGAAACAACCCACCCCCAACAAAGTGGGGGCTTCGTAGCAGTCGCCAAGATCTTCCTAAGGCATCTACTACTGACTGTGTCAGAGGCTTTTGTCAGGTTGATGAATGTCATGTACAGGTTGGAGTTCTTTTCCTGGCAATTCTTCTGGAGTAGACAAACTGCAACAACATATCTGTGATCCCTCGCCCTTTTCTGAAACCACACTGACTCTCTGGCAAGAGCCTCTGATCGATCTGATGCACAAGACGCTTCAGCATAATTGACAGCAAGGAGATATCCTTATCGTTGTCGCAAAAATGTATGTTGCCGTTCCGCTTGGACAAGTGAACGATGGATTCATCCTTATACAGTTTCACACTGACTGGAAAAATTCAGCCAGTTTCAGTGCAATATTGCATGCTTCTGCTGGTATAGCATCTGATCCAGGTGATTTGCCATTTGACAGCAGGTGAGTTGCTTTCAGTTTCACTCAGCACTGGAGGATCACCGGGTGTTATATTTATTTCCACATGTGATAAATATGTTCTCAAACTCGTGTTTATTTGACATATGGTTTATCATTCTTGCTGAATAATACAAAATGACACTCATTCAAGCAGCTCGTGAAATATTATATCAAAGTCCGTTCGGAAATTTCATATTAAATTGAATGAACACTCGGGTAATATTCTTTATGCTAGTAATGATTTGAAGAGAAGACAATGATACTGGTGGGCATGGATTCACTTTGTAAACAGGAACGTACAGGCCTCTCTCTCTCTCTCTCTCTCTCTCTAGCAGAAGGTCGGCCTGCCTACAGACTCTTGGCTCTCAATGATATGCAAATTTAATGCAGCTAGATCATTTGGAATATAAATAAGCATGCAATTGCGGAATCTGTTTTAACACACTTTTATAACAATTCCAGCTGCTAGATGTGTATTCAATCTATAATATGACGTTAGCGCTTGACTTCCAGCGTTCTATGCATGTTTGGTAAAGTCATTTTACTTATCTTGGTTGGCTACCGTTTCCTGATATGCTACAATCAGTTTTAATTTCGATTTTAGAATCACTTAATTACAATAGAGGAATCTTGAATGGCTATTTCTTCAAGAATGGTTTTATGTGTAAAATTCTGATTCAGTATTCAAACCACTACGATGACACAACTTGACACGAGAAGTTCGAATCTGAGGCTCGGCCAACGTAGGTATATAAGAAAGCTTGCCAACAGCTTCACGGGATTTTCCCAGTTTCTTCCTCTATCAGATATACTGGCCGCCATTTATAGCCTATCATGTGCTGAATGTGGTGTTAACCCCATAACAACAACACCAACAACAAGGGCATAAAATCTTTCTCGACATATTAACTGTTAAGAATGGGACAAGGAATCGTGTGTATAAAGCTTGTTTGTATATACGGTATGTTATGTGTATTTAATTTGCATTTTTTCTTGGGGGTGGTCATTATATGTTGTGGGTTATGTAAAATTGTATCTTGTAGCTGACCTTGTCCAAAATCAAGTTCATTGTGTACCTGACCAAAATCATTGATTTTCTTTTTTTAAATTCTGTAAATAAGTAATGTATAGCGAAAATTTTCTCTTTGAACATGGACTTAATATTAGAATAATTATCATCAACAGAAGTAAACATATTTATCTTGGTCTGAGTCAAGAACATTGTGTCTACCACATTCTATATATAATGTTAGTAACAGATTTTATCTTGTAAACATTTGGAATCTTCTAGAATAAAATTTTCCATTAGGTACTATTTTTTTTTTTAGAAAATGCTAATTGTGACCTTGATCAAATTGAGGGCTTTATAATCTTGTTTACTGGGAAAATTATTTATTCATGCTGTAAGATCTTGAACCAGAATTAGTGTTGTGTTAAGTGTTTGATTTGGGCTGAATTTATTTAATTCAAATTATTCTTCTTTGTAAATACGAAGTGCTCTATAAGAGTCTTGGAATGGGATATTAAACGGGAATTATAGTGAATTAAAACAATGAAGCCTTGGATTATATTACTGTGATTCAATAAAAGACTGTTGGCATATCATTACAATTCAGGACCTAGGTACATTAGTATATTATATACTACAGGCCACTACAGGCATACCAACGCCTTCAGCGTTGGAAATTATTTGGAATACCACTAAAGATTATTCAGAACTTTATTTATTAGGACTTGTGTTAGCAATTCAAGGAATATTTGAGATTTAATTCGCAATACCGTAATTTTTTAAAAATATTTTCACTTTGTGTTCTAGGGAAATCAATTATTTGTTTAACTGTACAAGACTGGTTGCTCTTGTCGATTACCTATTTTAAGACCATTGGGTAGTAATAGGTGTACCGAGTCTAATGTTTTATTGGGGGGGGGGTATTGTTACCCATCATACAACAGTTTAGACAATGTTTACATTAATGTGGATGTGCTACTTTGGACCGAAAATTGTTTAACTACGGGGGTCCTTATATTCTGGAAGTGTGGAGCTAATTTACCAATCCAGTAAATCTCATATGAGTTTCCCCAATTTACTTCAATGCAATCTCTATTAACATCTGCTATGAATTAAAAATGGCTTACGCATTACATTAGTACCTGAACGCACAGCTTTCCTGAAAATATGTTTTTCTTTTGATGTTTTAACGCCATTTCTCCGCGCAAGATAGGCTATACATGGCGGTCAGTATAACTGGTCGAGGAAGAACCCGGGAAATCCCCGGTAAGAACCTCCGACCCACCGGAAGCTACTGACAGCCTTCTCACATACCTACACTGGCCGAGCCCGAGTCTCGAACCCAATAAGGCTGATTCTGCTTCAGATGTTAAATACAAGAATCAGTAATTTCTTAATTAAACAACATTATATAAAAAGCTAAGACACAAAAGTTGAACCATGATGAAGGTCAAAAGTTAATTTCTAGAAGATTCTAAGTTATTAACAAGACAAGGTCTATTACTAAAATCATAATAAAGAACATGGGAAACATCATGTATAACAAGTTCTTCGTGGGGGAATTCCAGTGTCCTAGACCCAGACCCAAATAAACATATTTACCTCCATCGATAATGATCCCAATATTTAACCCATACTCATAGAGAAATATTAACTCTGTATTATTTGTTTACAAAATAAAAGTTACTAGTCAGGTAAACAATGAACTTGATTTGGACAAGGTCAAGTCCAAAATATAATTATTCATAACATATAATCATGGAGATAAATCTAACAATTACAAATTAAATATACATAACAATATGCACACTAACCTTCTCCACTTACACAAGTCTTAATAGTGCTTTTTCATCTATTTTACCTAATTTAACATTTCATCTAACATAGTGAAGATAATAGAAGCGATCACAGAGACATCCTTTACAAAGTATATAAATGTCAACCAATGATTATCCACAAGTTCAGTTTTAACTGTTATTGTCTAACACTACCGATATACTGACTATTTGCGCCTCCTTTATTCTATTTAAAGACTGCTAGTGTCTACTAGATATAAATAATAAACTGATTTATGAAATGCATGTGACTAGAATCTATGGAGTCATCTGCTTACCAGCTGTTGCATACAAAGTCCGAAAATACTGGGTTAAAAGAAGAGAAATAACTCTCTGAAAATGAACCATGTGTGCATGAGATAAGGTCAAGTTGGATGCAATACGAAATGTGTACATGCATACAGTTTATACTACGGTATATAAGGCAGCCTTTGAAGCTACGGCGTAAGATTGAACATGGGGTTGCTGATAAATCCAGAAACAGTAATTGCCATGACATAGTTAATTACCAATTCTAAGATGAACTACCATCATTTTAAGAATTTTTTTTTAATATAAACTCTGTAAGCAAGAAACTGTAACAGGCAGCAGGTGTAATTACCGTGTTCAGAAATAAACTACCAAATGTAGAAAAATATCGATACACGACACGTTTCGCACATATCATTTTATTATGTGGTGTGTTTGTATTGGAGCAAGGAACAATATTTATGAACATCAGAAGTAGTTCTTAGCACAGTAATTAGTCATTATTTTAAATTCATAATAAGGTTTGGGAGTTTGGAAAGGCACTCATTCTATGAGTTAACGGTCAATTCTGTAAACCTTATTACACCGTGGGAACCTATGACATCATTCTACTGATGTTGGTCATAATTTGGATGAGTGTTATGCCATTCCCACTTCATAGATTTTTAGCAGGCGCCAAAACTTTAAACACCGAATGCTTTATCGTGGAGCAAAATCGGATTGAACTTTTGGCTGAATTGTTTGCATGGATACTTTGTTTAGTAAAATGAAAGAGAAAACAGAGACATTTATAATTCTCCACAATCCCATTATTCACGTAATATGATGAATTTCAAGAGGCACATCAGATCTATTTATGTTTAAGATTTTAAACTGCAGTGAGGTTAGTATCAACGACCCATGGATGTCACAATTTTCATCAATCATTCTATTTATAACAAACTGTCGGACTGAAAATGTCAAGATGTCTTTCTGACATTAGTTAATTCAAGTGGGTTGGCAGTTCATATCATTTTGCGTACCGGTGAACGTTGCAAGGATTCATGTCGCAAACACTACAAACGATCTTACATTTATGAAAGTTAAGTTCACCAGCTTTATCACATCCGTGGTCAGAAATGAAGCCAAACCCAATATTCCGCAAATAGACAATGTCTATTACTAATATCTAGACACCAGACGAAACTGACATTGCTTGACATGTCTCCAAACTATATTGTCGTTTCCAAATTCAGCTGAAGGGAATTACTTTTGATAAGATTATGTTAATGAATATTGATGGATATTTAAACATCTTGGGACGTGATGTTCATTACATTAAGAGCCATTAGAATGTACGTACGTTTTATATTCAATTGTGCAGAAATGTGATATTAGTGTCCTTGCATTTGAAAAACTACATAACTTGTAACCAATACAAATTCAAATAAAAAACGCAGACTTTCAAAATGTTGAGAGGGAAGTATCATAGTCTTGTATTGTTGCTAATTTTACGATAAGTGCGGATTCCCATCATGTTTGTTTAGGTGAGGTACAAGGATTGTATTTGACATTTTAAGAACTTATTTGAGGCCCAATTCCACATTCAGTGACAAGAAAAAACCTTGACAAAAACTTTCTAAGCCCTTGTACGTTTGGCCCATATCTGAAAGATTTTATAAAGTTCAGGGGAAAAAAATGCTCTTAAGACAGAATACATACAAGTCGTAAAAGGATCCAATTTGAGCTCGAAATCAATTCATCGATCCAAACTGTGAATCACGTTATCTTTACTTAAAAACAGGATTGATTTAAACTGGGTTATATCAACAAATCAGTCAATCTATTAGGTGTTGAGAAAGCAAACAGGAGAGGACTAAAAGCTGACCAGTAAGAACAGTAGGTATGTAGGAAATGCTTAATGTTTGTTTTCTCGAAAACATTTAATTTATTTGTTTAAACATATGTTATTGCTTCAAAGAACATCATACGAACAACAACTCGATTGGAAGCAAGTTAACATTAACATACGAGTTCGTTACATTTTGCAAGTAATAATAATAGCTTAAAAGATTAAAACTCCGTCATTTTAAGGAAAATAAAAACGGGGGGGGGGGAGAGAGAGAGAAATAGATTACAACGAGGAGAAGAGGTAGAAGCTAAATACACAGGGATAATTGATACTCGGACGAAAGTAAATACTGAAAATACACAGGTAACCTCGTACTTGTGGGGGAATTATTCGTTGTACTAAATACATTTCTAATATTCACGCATGCTCTGTCCTTTTAATAGTAATCAAGATGTCTGGCATTCATACCCATTTATAAGCCCACGACACTCAAGAGTATCGTCAAAGAAATTGTTACTTTTTCTTCACAAGAAATAGGTACGTCTACAACAGCTTCCAGCTATTCTCTGATATTTCAATTATTACCTGATAGGGAAAGATCAACTGACAGCTGCAAAAGCATTTTCTCGAGTTAACTATAGTTTCATGTCTTTCAATACTTTGTAGCTGAGATCACTGTATTTGATGTTTCTGATGTGTTAAGTTCCAACTTCTTAATTCTCTGCAAGTAACTTCTGTAAAACTGAGTTTAAAATTGTGGCACTACGAGTTGGCAATCTTTTGTCCTCTTAAAACTTTTCGTCAAATAAACTTTTACCTTTGTTTTGTCTTCTTAATGTAGACCAGGAAAACAAAAAAAAAAAAAATGTTTCCTTTTATGTATGTAATTTTCTACAAATTTTAATTCGACTGTAATGTTTATAAATTAAATATCGTAGGCGGGTAGTGATTATATTGCGCGGAAGATACCACGATTCCGTAAATTGCCAAGTATTTCCTAGTTTCGATGAGACGACAGATCACGTGGTCACGTGACGCAATACTAGCCAGTCCTCGAATACAAATAGAAACATGACGAGCCCGACAGACATGAGGAGACCAGATCTGGGTTGCACATTCAAAAGTTGAATCTGCTTCCGAGATATGCTCATAACTATATCTGCTGAATTCATAAATTGTCTCTTTTGCAGGATATAATTCTTTAAATTATGGAGACTCAAACACAGTTAGTTTAACGTCCAGAATTTAATTCCCAGGACAGCGTACAAGGAAAGGATAATGTATCGTATAGAATTTAATACCCAAGACAGAGTACAAGGAAATAATAAAATAAAGCATGAACATTTATACTGGCATTCTGGTTATGCGTCTCCTATGTCAAGATATATCTGCCATTTTCCCCTTCTTTTCAATTCAGAAGTTTTAGTATATTTATGGAAGTTTGTATGGTTACATAAATTTTGATTGGTTTCAAACCTATTGAAATATAAACTAAAAATGAAATAACATCGCCATGTTTATCAAACTTCCTCTTGAATGCACAACCTCTACGTCTCATGTTTATTCAAACCTTAAATTTGCAGTTAGGTCGGAAACATATATTTACATTGATGAGTACCAGTTCTTGAAAGATAATAATAATAATAATAATAATAATAATAATAATAATAATAATAAAGCTCCTCTCACACAATGTTCAGGTACAACAAAATATATAGTAACCACAAAATAAAGTGGCTTGACCAACAACTTAAAACTACCAGTATATTATATCTCAGCTTATCTTAAAGTCTAACCTAAATGCCTCCATTTTTGTAATCTTTACAGACATACCAGAACAGAATATAACTGCTAGATACAGATATCTGAGAATACGTTCACTGTCAATCGATCTAAATCTACAACATATATAAATACAGAAAAGGAAACACTGTAATTGGAAATGAATATCTTTCCTCATAATTCTGTCATATCTTAAGTCTACATTACAAGAGGCAAGCAATGAAGGTTTACATATGATGCAGGAAACATGGCCTCCAAACCTAATGATAGAAAATCTCCCCATCTTTTGTTACGTCTGTATTCTGTGGTGACTAAACACCCGTTTATCGGACGCCACATCTCGGTAGAGCAGTTACGTTGCATCCAATTATATTATTATGCAATACTACCAGTATTAACCAACATATTATCTCAAAACATACAGAAAATCTAAATTTTATTTTGCAACCGCTCATTACCTGTCTATCCACATGCATAAGTTTGGCAAGACGTAGCGACACGTACGTATGTAAGCAAGTTAGAAAAATAAATACCTACTTTACGTACGACTTTTAGATTGTCATAATTACTTATCTAGGGAAACACTTATCTATTTGTTTGACATAAATACTCATTTTACAAGAAAACACGTGTCTATTTGCTTGACATAAATACTCATTTTACAAAAAAAACCCCACTTGTCTATTTGTTTGACATAAATACTCATTTGACAAATAAAAACACTTGTCTATTTGCTTGATATAAATACTCATTTTACAAAAAAACACGTGTCTATTTGCCTGACATAAATACTCATTTTACGTACAAACACTGCTCTGTTTGCTTGCCATAAATACTCATTTTACGAACAAAACACTTGTCTATCTGCTTGCCATAAATACTCATTTTACGTACAAAACACTTGTCTATTTCTTGACATAAATACTCCTTTTACGTACAAAACACTTCTCTGTCTGACTGACATAAATACTCATTTTAGGTACAAAACACTTGTCTATTTCTTTACATAGATACTCATTTTACGTACAAAACACTTTTCGGGGCCCCGAGTGGCCGAGTGGTCTAAAGCGCTCTCCGTTACGGATCACTGCCCTCTCACCTCTGTCTGCGTGGGTTCGAGTCTCGGATTCGGCCAATGTGGGTATGTGAGAAAGCTTACCAGTAGCTTCTCGTGGGTCGGTGGTTCTTTCCGGGGTTTCCTGGCGGCCATGTATAGTCTATCTTGTGCTGAAAAATGGCGTTAAAACCTACAACAACAACAACAACAAAACACTTTTCTGTCTGCTTGACATAAGTACTCATTTTACATACAAAACACTTGTCTATTTGCTTCACACAGCTCTTGCTCATTCTTCTGTAAAGTCGTGTATGATGCAGCGATTAATGGCGCCAAGTGTTCACAAGACTGACAAAGTCATCTTAGACATAGTGAGAAAATCATTAAAACTCAGTTCATCGTGTAATGTATTCAAGAGGTGTAGAATTTATGAATGAAGCAGTGTCAGAGAAAATTTGCAATTCAGATCGTATCGAAGGGAAAGGATGTCAGAAAAGGTCATCTCAACTTCCGTGGCTTAACATTATTATTCACTGAATAAGAACTTTTTGTTCAGATTTCATCAATACTTTATACTTACTTATTTTCAGATACCAGTATTTACTAAGAGAGAGTGGGAGAGAGCTTCATGGTCTAGACCAGAGGGTCTTAAAACACGCGGCCCGCCAAGTCGTATCCTGTAACCCGCAAAATGATTGGCGTCACAAAGTGTCATGAGAGATAACAAAGGTGGTGCGGCCCTTGGGCCATCGAAAATGCCCTCATGCGACCCTCCGGGTGGTTTGAGTTTGACCCCTGGTCTAGACTATATAGCGAAGATTGTTCTCTGGTAGGGGTTTTATTCTGACACTGATACTGTAGGATACCTAGAAGATAAATATCGTTATCTCAATACCTCATCCACAGCTGAACAAAGTAAACTCCTGAGCCAAAGTACTAGTGAAAGTATCTAGGAGTTAAAAGTACGTTTAGAAATGTATGCATTTTCTGAAACTTAGCACACCGAAGTCAATACCGACCGAGTGCCTAGAACACCTGTTTTAAGTCGGTATAATTGCTCTGTGCCCGTTTACTTGAATCAAGATGCAACAACTTACAGCCTGGTTTTATATGGCCACTGACAGCGATTTTTTTTACTGCCATACGTTAGAAATATATCAGTATTATCGGCGGATATTCTGATGTAATACACGTCAAGTTCTTCCCCTTTAATAAAAATAATTATACAGTACTACAACAATAATAGTTAGATTTGGGTTAATTTCTATTATACTCCACTTGAAAGACATGTACTCTAAGGTGGTAATAAATGGGAATTGTCACACTGCAGACAGCTCTATGACAGTCCATAGTGGTAATAAAGGAGAATTGCCATACTGCAGAAAATAATAGTCCACGGTTTTAATACAGAACTGTCACACTGCTGACAGCACTATGGCAGTCAAAAGTGGTAATAAAGGGGAACTGTCGTATTGCAGACATGACAGTCCACAGTGGTAATAAAGGGAAACTGACTGTGACAGTCCACAGTGGTAATAACTGTCATGCTGCAGACAGTACTATGACAGTCCGTTGTGGTAATAAAGGAGAATGGTCATGCTGTAGAGAGCACTATGACAGTCCCCAATGGTAATAAAGGGAAATTGTCATACTACAGACAACCAACTATGACAGTCCACAGCTGACTCCCCCCCCCCCCAAGTCAGAGCATGATCAAATATTGTAAAACTGGGCTCAACGCAAAACAGTCCGTGTATTGTTTATGGCAATATCATCATCATAATATTTTTATCTTTGGAAACGTTAACACTATCGTCAATGAAAAATGAATTAGTTACATGAATCCACTGGGAAATGTTCGGTGGATCATATTAATGACATGCAGACTTAATACCAGGTTTCGCTTGGTTGGTTTTAATCGCACTTTTAACGCATTATTGGCAACATCATGCAGAGGAAATGCGAGTTAAGTACCTTTCCAAGGACACGCAAATGCGGTCGACCTAGGCTGGCCTTCGAGGGTATCGAACCAGCGACACATGGATTACGAGTCTGACGCTCTAACGTGTGAATTACCGCGGTTCTTAAGTCTCTCGACCTTGCAACTAGACCTGGCCTAAAAAAAAAAAAAAAATCATTGAAGTTTGAGCCTAAACATATACTCAGGAAATCAGGCGGCCTGTTGGCGTAAAACTTCCTCTGACTTAAAATCAAAGTAATTTTATGAGTTAAGCTAAAGTTTTAAATTATTCGTATTTTTGTCAAATAGTGGTTAGTAAAACTGATGATAAATGTATCCATCAACCACTGTTAGATTTAATCATGCTAAGATCAAATAAGGAAACTATAAGTATACATTAACCATCCCTCGTCAGGTTAGGACACAAAATAATCTTGATAAAATTAGAACTGGATTGGACTCTACAGGCTTTTATGTTTTTTTTAGATTTGTTTAGTTACTAATAATGCAGGCGATATGTTGTGTCTTTAAAGATTACTTTGCGTTATTTCAAAAATATTAAAACACTTTCCATGTTCCTTGACACTTCTGTATGTCAAATATGATAAAGCCAGCCAGGGGGAAGAATCAAAAACATAATCGGTACCTTACGTACAGAAATGCACCCATCTGCAGTATGCATCAAGTGTTAGCGTGGTCTAACGATTTCATTTTCAGGACCATGGCAAGTGATCAGGGGATATTTACACGTGTCTTTGCATCAACAGCTCCACGTGTCTGACCACTGCCGTCTGCAATAGGTCACGTTCTTCAGTATATACACAAAGGGCCGGATAAGGTCAAGTGCTGGGGTTCTTTCCAAAATTTAAAAAGGGCCCTGACTTTCCTCGAAAGGGCACCAAAACAAACGTCTACGTGTCTATTTCTTCAAAGTGTGCATAATCCCCAATAAACGTGCGCAAGAATAAAACGATGGTCAAATTTCCAGTGACAAGTGACTGTACATTTGTGTGTGTACATTTTTTCTTAGCCTGGGGTCCGAAAACCCAATACCGCCACCGCGATCCGGACCTGTGTATATATTCTCGGGTTAAGAATTCTCACCACCATTGAAGATTGAGTACACAAGATCCAAGATGGCGGAACATCCAGCGCGTTGGTCCGGCATGCTAGGGCGAGCACGCTCAGGAACTTATATATTTGTTTTCGTTGAATGCTGATTCAGATACTTATTTCATCACTGTCTACGGGAAACTTCTGCCTGACCGAACTGTTCTTGGATTCCGCCCAAACATTAAGAAAACGTTCTCATATGTTCTCGCTTGTTCCAACGCGCAAGATGTTTCGCAATGTTGAATCTTGTGTACTCAAGCGTCAGTGGTGGTGCGAATTCTCTGCCCGAGAACGAGATTCTTGTTGGTTCTTAAACAACATTCTTTCTCACCCAATAGTGTTATGTGGAACAATTGTAATTACCGTATCCCGAAATTAGGTAGAAAAGAGTAAAGTCCTAGCATAAATCTCCATAGTTAGCTATTCGGAATTCGATAATTTATCATATGATATCCAAAAGTAGGACAGTATTAACTTTTATTATGTTTGCGTACACTAATATGTCTTTTTTAAAGTCACAGATACTCATTCATAATATATATATATATAAGAGGTGCGCGGTATTACCAATATACCGGTTTACCGTGGTATTTTTTGTGTGTGGTACAACCACGGTATTTGTTCACTGTTCCGGCACGTCGGTAGTTTCCGGCAGTAAGTAATGTACGGAAATTCCCAAGGAATCTTTTACAACTTTAATGATATTAACACCGTGTATTAATTATCCATGACACAATTGTTCAAAAATTATCTTTTATTTTACAAAGTGGTTGTATCTATCACAAATTAATGGTGATTATTACAAATATTATTATATTTATGATCCTTTAATCACTGTTTGAAACGTGTTACGTGTTACGCGTTGGCCAAAAGGAATGTTGTGAAACATATTCGGGACAGACCCAACTATCGGTTAAAGTTTCTGATTAAAAAAAAACAAAACAAAACTGCATGTTTTATTTGAGTTATTTGCTAGCGTATATGAATGTGTTTAGTATATATATATATATATATATATATATATATATATATATATATATATATATATATGTCTTTGTAAGACGACGAATCACTACGATTTTGAGGAGTGCACTTGTTCTCTGAACGACTTTTACGTAACTTCTCAAGTCCACTGAACAATTTCTCCTTTGTTGAGTAAGTGTGTATTTTGTTTGCTGGCCCTCTGTCATAAATATCTTGCCTGGGTGTTGACACACCACTCAAAGTTTTCCTGCCTATTATATCAATAGTGTAGCTAGAAAAGTGTAAGTTTAGTATCAACACTTCCTATTTTGATCGGTAGGCTCTCTAATGTCAGCACAACGTCGTTCACAGTATCAGTGTGTAAGCTTAAACGACCCACTTTAGTTGTAGCTTTTGGATTACAACTTATACAACAATTAATATCAATAATTCATCTACTATAAGGTACTGGGCATTTAATTTTAGGGACGGAGGGCTGTCATTTTCTTTAGAGCTGTGATATTTTCTTTTCTTTTATCTCACGATAATTCATATTTTTTCAGATAATATCACAGATATAGAATGGTGTTATTTTGATATAAATTAGAGCAAAATATATTTTTCAACCAAATAAACAAAAAAGTGTCCGCCCCTGTCCTAGACCGACAAATCATTGCCACACATGTAATGGTACTGACTGAAGGTTTACAAATCGTCAATCAGTATCAACACAGATTTTGTCGGTTTGATTTATCGGACAACCCTTGTCCCAGAACTTTGAATTGTTGGTCTTTATTCGTGGAACGTATCGCGGCAGTTCAGAAATACCGCGGTATACCGTTATAAAACATTTTTGGTGGTACTCAGCACTAATATAGATGAATCATATTTACTCAAGAGACATTCAATGCGAAACAAAGTAAAAAATAAAATCCTTTATGATTACCAGTATCAGATGGAAAAGAGGGAAGCATATCAGTTAACTATTTTATACAAAGTTACAAATATATTGACTGCAATCAAGACATACAGTGGTCTCGCATATTTTGAGAAACTGTAAAAGGACCATACCTCGTTCATTTTTAAGTTGAATATTGTATATCATTTAATTGGTTTACAAAAGTTGCAACTGACAGATTTCTGTGGCAGATAACATTTCGGACATTTAACACATCAAACAGCACTCTCTCTGAGGTTTCCTGTCCCTTTTTTCCACACGTCTTGTACTCAGAAAGCTACATCTATTTAGGGGCCCGGAGTGGCCGAGTAATGTAAAGCGCTTTCCATTACCGATCACTGCCATTTCACCTCTGTCTGCGTGGGTACATGTCTCGGGGTACGTGAGAATGCTTGCCATTAGCTTTCTGTGGGTCGGTGGTCCTTCCCTTTTTTTTTTTTTTTTTTCCAGATTCTTCTTCCTGCACCATTTATACTGGCCACCATGTATGGCCTATCTTGTGCTCAACGGCGCCCGCAGAATTATTTTTCGGGCGGGGGGGGGGGGCAAATTTGTAGTGGTCAACTATTAAGTTTTATGGATGTAAGCCAAAAATATGCTTAGAGGTGAAATCGGGGTGGGGGGGGGGTTGCCCCTACGTGTGGACGCCTATGCTTATGCTGAAAAATGGCGTTAAACCCCATAATGACAACAATTATCCAAACTCATTACAGAAACTAATTCTGAAACCAGACAGTGATTCTTCCATTAAAAACTGCATATATCAGTCGAGGTAGGAAGAAACAGACCTTGAAACCGAGTATTGATATTCTTATCTTGGCATATCATAACACTATTATATATATATATATATATATATATATATATATATATATATATATATATATATATATATATATATAACAGGTTAGAGGATTTTAATTCTTTCAATTCATACTCCACGGAGATTCGAACCTGGATCAGCTGCTGGACGGCAAGCATCTCCTTAGTTATAGGGGAAATACGGTAAAACAACGGACTTCAAACCACGCTCGCGCAGGTGTTTCATTCGTTAGGTAGAGAGAGACAATATATTCAGTGAATCACATTATTTTATTGTTTCCCATCATAATAATTTATCAAGAATTTGCCCTGATTTATGTCCATTGAAGACTTTCCACCTCGACGATTTTAAATTCAATGGCTAAGTGATGTCACGGTCATTCTGTATGTCATAAATGATGCGTTTTTAAGTAGCATCGATTGAACAGCATACGTATCCCATAGTGCACCTAATATCAGCAAGTTAGACATCAGTTTATTCTTCATTCATATTTACCGGATAGGTGGGTATACATCTTTAATGTATATATGTGCAAGCTGCAAAATGCAAGTAACTATAACATCAGCAAATGTGAAGCCATGCATAACGGGTGAATCATGTTTTTTATAACAGTTGAGTCACACCGGTATATAGCTTTATATTTAGAATGGCTTAGACTTAGGTCAACTGACTCACGAGTAAGAGCTTGCAACCTGTCAGAGCGACTCGGGGTTAAAAAAATCGAAACATTATGAATATTTAACATATTCAGTACTAATTTACCCATATGAGATCTGCATCCACGCAGAAAAGATAGTCCTTACTCGAATCAATTAAAACAACAACAACAACAAACAAGAAGCTGGTTACTGTAGCGAACTAACAGGCGGGAGGGGGGTTGCCCCGGGCGCCGGAGGTTTTGGGGCGCCAAAACAGCTGATAAAAATTAAATTGCAGGAAAATCTTTGCCGGCCATCATCGTCGCCCCGGGCACCAGTTACCCATAGTACGCCACTGGCTGGCCATGCCCGCATTTCGAGCCCGCCCTTTTAGCTTCTGACAGAGAGATAATACATGCATCAAGATGTATATACATATCGAGTAACATAACCTGATAAATGATGTAAAACAAATTGCCGTATCACTGAAGTATACACTACTATAACCTTAGATTAATCTATGGTGTGGACGGGCATAGAGACAGATGTACGAACATGCGTACACAAATTACTAAGTCGAGTTTTCGTCCTAGCGGGACCGCTCCGGTGGCCTTGTGGTAGAGCGTCCGCCTCGGATGCGGGAGGTCGCGGGTTCGAACCCAGGCCGAGTCACACCAAAGACTTTCAAAAATGGTACTAACAGCTGCCTCGCTTGGTGCTCAGCATTAAGAGGTTAGTGTTTGGACTGGTTGACCTGGTGTCAGGATAATGTGACTGGGTGGGACATCATGCTACATGTCTGCGGCAAGATGTCCCAGTGATAAACACCACTATAAACTGTCACACTGCAGACATCGTAGCGATATGACTGAAAAATTGTTAAAGCGACGTTAAAAATCTAAATCACACACACACACACACACACACTCGTCCTGGCGGGATCGATAAACAGAAAACCACAATAATGCAACAACAATAACGAGACTGGATTCTTTGTAGACTAAAAAAAAAATAATCCAAAATTGTGCAATATAAACAACACCATTTCGCACCTGTTCATCGGTATCTAAAATAATGCTAATTACGACTTAAACACATATTCTCTTAATTCAGTTCTGCAAATGACGTTAGAAAAAAGACCAGCTTCTTTAGTTGTTAGAAATCTACACTCCAAAGAAGAGAGAAAGGAAAGAAAACAAGACGAAAGCTGACATTATGGCAGTAAGAGAAAATGACGCAACAATCTTCACGAGTCTCGAGTATATGATATATTTCGCACTGAAGCCGACCAAATTATGTCCAGTCTAGAGGGAAACAAAGCCGATAAACTGCATAATTTTAAGTATTTCATGTATGTCTGGCTTTCTTTGAACCGTCTATACTCGCCTATAAGATAAGTCCAACTGCACACAGCACAGACCCAGATCTGCCGTCGCATAATGCGCCGGCAGATCTGGGTCTATGCAGTTTGTTAGGAGTAATCAATAGAACAAACAACATAGACTATGATCTGCGGGCGCATTATGCTACAGCAGGTCAGTTTCTTTGTTGTTTGCAGCTCGATTCGACTTGATAAGCTAGTATATACTGCGACTTTATTAATGAATGCCTTAGAAGTACACATTTCACTCACACACCTGTTTTATTTTCTGCACTGTCCACTGCTACTTCCAGCCTGATAATTATTATCCCACTAGTTAGGTGGCACGTAGGGCCCGAATTTCTTATGAGATTCGTTCGGATTCAATTTATTAGCAAAAAAAATGAAGTCAATATCATAATGATTAATATGAAAAATATATCATCCTTAACTTTGTACACACAGCAAACACCCTTTCGTTTCAGGAAACGTTCGGTAGGTTTTCACAACACTATCAACTTCGTATTGTGCTCATCTTAGAAACCTTCCAATAAAACTTTTAAAATCCCGTCTGCAGGTCCTTCGGCACTCAATGGAAACACTCCCGATCTTTATTATAGTGTTTAAGGTCTACTCAGGGCTCGGTATAGTGTGGACTTGATTTTGTACGTGTCAGAGGTATAAAGAGCATTGATGATTCACTGTAAACATTTTCAACAATATTGGTTTAAAATAAGGTCAGTTTTGACGACTGCATAGATTCATTCATCAATTATAAACTGTTCCTCTTCCAGAACATGTTTGAACTAGTTTGTATCAGAAAGAAACCTAACACCTCAGTATAAAGTTAGCAAGCTTGGGAGAGCACTAGAGCCATAATTACTGCATTCAGACATCCTATAGGAAAATGTCAAAAGCCATTGCTTGAGTACATCAAAAGGGCAGAATTTTGTTGTAAACTTTTGCACTGATTCGTCATCATGTTTATTATTTCCAATAAAAACGTAAATTGATCTAAATCTGTCTTAAAGTGCCCTACAATTATTCCGTTATAAAACATATATTTTGTTAACGTCATTAAACGTCAATGTGCTTTAGTAATTACAAGCCATTTCCTGATGCTCCACTCCAAGGAAAATTCTTCACTTTCTGAACACGATTATTACGCCTACTAAAGGTCTCTTTAATTTCTCTTAAATCTGACAGACTGATAAGGAGAGATCGACCCCCCCCCCTTTTTTTGTTGCTGACTTTTTCCCGTAAATACGCACTTGTCAGATGTTTATGCTGTTAGCTTTTTTGCAAGAAATGGAATCAATGTTTCTAATGTATGATGTTGCTTCAGAACCAGACATTAATTTTCACAGTTCAAGACACCTCCACCCCAAAAAATTATTAACTTGTCAAAGTAAGTAGTGAATGAGATGTGTATCATGTAGTACTCATTTGTCGACAATAACGACCATAACGACTATTACGACAATGATAATGTAGTAGTCGCTGTTGTCATGATGAAGAAAACTACGGTAATGACAATAATGATAAAGGTTACCTCGTCTGAACCACACTTCAAAGCGCTCCCAAAGCTAACCCAATTTCTGTCTTAAAACATACATGAATTAATATTCTGCTTTATGGTACTCGCAGAGGAAACTAATGAATATGCTTTCTTTTCTATAAAAAAAGAAACCACGTAACAGGAACCTATGACATTCGGCTGGTTAAAAGCGTTCTCCCCTCTTTATACACGGAAACTTTCATCTGCTAAATGAACATCGATTTTACCATTTATATCAAACGCGCTTAGAAAGATTAGTTTATTTACTAATCTACTTACCAGACAGACAGAAGATTAAGCAAATAAATGAAGTTATGATCCTGGAAAAACGAATTAAAGAAGATTCATTGTGATTAATGAGTAAGTAATTGAGAAAGATCTAATGGCACCTCATGGTTGTCATACATTTGTGTGGACCTATGATTCGTTGGAATGATTTAAGATGTGATTTGGGCGGAAAAGCGAGCTGAAACGGGCATCATGACATTAACAAATATGCCATTCATCCATTAAAAATATTTTTTAAAAATTACTGACAACTGAATCCCCAACTTATTTTAAAGTAATTCTTCCATATAATTGATAACATTCTGGTATGTTTTAATAAAAATACAAAACTCTTAAATTTGTGAATGTAAAAATTACGATAATTACATAATATGGTTCTACGAGAAGAAAGAATTATCGTCGATGGCCACTCTGTATGAGAACAAGAAGAAATTATTGCAGCACTGACACCGGTGGTCAAGCTTTGGACATTTCAGTAACATGCATACAAAATGCTTGTTTGTCTTTCCCGAGACTTCCATCGTTTTATGTTTTTGTCTGTAATAACTGATGAATGGATTCAGCCAGTTTTTCTGTAATAGCACTATTTATTACCGATCAAAAAAGCACTGAAATAATTATTCATTTATTAAAAAAAATATTTTAATTAACGATATGTAGCAATATTAATTTAATTAAAATGCTTTTGTTCACATTGGCGGCGTTGAAACTGTACGCGTTAGAACACTACTTTTTCTTTAAACAAAGGGAACTCTAAACTTAGGAAATATATAAAATAAAACAATATGCTGATACTTTCCGCTAATTTTGAGAATTGTTTGGAAGTAACATGACGTACGTTACTCAGTCTAAAATAGCATTACAATCGATTTGTGATAATTATGGAGGAAAAAACGTTTAATTCTAAGCGGAAAATTACAAGTGAGGAATATAATGTTCATATTTGCATAGGTATGAAGCAGGTAAATATGACTCGGATGCATTCAATCACGAGCAATTATAAGCACCACAAGCCAAATTTAACTTAAATATTCGATCTGTCATTTAAATATTTGAGTGATTAACGTATTTCATATCACCGCTTTACTTGTTTAATTTAATTAATATGCAAGTGAAATAACAAAGAATTTTTACAAAGTCAGAATCTGCATTATTTGCAGATGTATCTGACACTGATATGGTAATGAAAGAATCCATATGATAATGTAGAAATCCATATGATAATGCAGGAATCCGTATGGTAATGTACGAATCCATACCGTAATGTAGAAATCCATATGGTAATGTAGGAATTCATATGGTAATGTAAGAATCCATATGGAAATGAAAGAATCCATATAGTAATGAAGGAATCCATATGTTCATGTAGAAATCTGCGATATTTAAAGTAGTATCTGATGCCAATCTCGTAATTAAGCAATCATATGGTAATGAAGGAATAAATATGGTAATTAAGGAATCCATATGGAAATGAAAGAATCCATATGGTAATGGATGAATCATATGGTAATGTAGGAATCCATATGGTAATTAAGGAATCCATCTGGAAATAAAATAATCCATACGGTAATGAAGGAACCATATGTTAATGTAGGAATCCATACGGTAATTAAAGAATCCATATGGCAATGTAGGAATCCATATGATCATGAAGGAATACATATGATAATGTAGAAATCTGCTATATTTAAAATAGTATCTGATGTCAATCTGGTAGTATAGGAATCAATACGGTAATGTAGGAACCCATATGGTAATGAATGAATCATATGGTGATGTAGGAACCCATATGGTAATGAAGGAATCATATGGTGATGTAGGAACCCATATGGTAATGAAGGAATCATATGGTGATGTAGGAACCCATATGGTAATGAAGGAATCATATTGTAATGTAGGAATCCAAATGGTAATTAAGGATTCCATATAGCAATGTAGGAACTGACTTTGTGGCCACCAAATCATATTATAAATATCACTTAAGTTGTAGGCACCAATTTAGTATAATAAATTAACATTAGCTCTAAAGAAATCTTACAATGCTGATAAAAATGCAAAACAAACACATACAGACATGTTAGGATTTTGATAGCTACATATCTGCATTTATCAGCCTATTCGTCCGTCCATTTTTCAGTCTGTCTGTCCGTGTGTGAAAAATCTTACCACCACTTTTCCTTAACCAACTGAATGACTTAATTAATCAAAATATTTGCTTAATGTGAATAAGCAACTGAGGTTTGTTTGTTTCCTCTGGTTAATATTTTTTTTACTGTAAAATTACTTAAAACTGTTTTTAAAAAATAAGGATTTCTGAGAAGACGAATTTAGGACGAAACTTTTTGAATAAGCAATATGTTTGATGCCAACCGTAACTGTATTTGTTTTCACAAAACATGTGGAAAAGAATTTGAATATGATCTTCATAGAACTTTCTGGTAATTTTGATAAATAAATGAGAATAAAACTTACCGGAGAACTTATTCTATCCTGCTTAGATGTTATTAGAACTTGTTAATGTACGTGTGAATAGTTAATAGTTTTGAAGCTACACGTCTGCCTTTGTTTAATGACATAAAACTTCTTTGCCTATATTTGATAACTCTAAACCTGTTTGCTTATGTTTAATGACTTAAAACCAGTCTGATTATGTTTTATGACTTAATGACCTAAAACCAGTCTGCTTATGTTTAATGACTTCTAAACCCGTGAATAACATGATTAAGATGTATCTTATAAAACCGTCTCCTTTTTCTGGTAACGCAGCAATCGCAACGTAGAAATTTTAAAACTGTTTTCAAGAAATAAAATAAAGTAACATTTGTTTGTAGTTATATTATCCCACTACACAGACAATATTGACCAAATTAAAAATAACCGAGTTTCATCACACGTACTATAATCAGGTCTGTAGGTAGCGTATGAATTTGTTTTATTTTAAACAATGAAAAATATTATTCTTTACGAATTCACTTAGGTCACAAAAGGAACAAGTAACATGAAAGTTGTGAATTCTCCAACAATTTTACATGTAAGCATTATCAGCAGCGTAAATGTTTATAGATGACTACAGGGGAAATTGTTTAAATCTGGTAATGTAGTAATCACAATATTTGGTACACGCCAATGATATGGAATGCGTTCACTGACCCAATGAAGATTCGTAGAACTTCAATGAAAATGTAACCTATACTGAGATACTGACTGAAAATGTCAATCATACAACATAACCATACTTCCAATGCCAACGGTAAGCCTACTACATTTCAAGCGATTAGTTTGGAGACATCTATTTTATGAGAAGTTCATTATCTGAAATTATCTTATACAATGCAAGGTATAACTCAAGAAATCATCCGATCATGCTTTTGAATAATTTCCACGACATTCTCTAAATTCCCGAAATGCAAACTTACGAGATTGGCAAGAGTGACCTTCAAAATCCCGCTTCACAAAACCAGTAGCGTACTAAGGGTAAATGGCGGCCGGGGCGACGATGAAGGTCTACAGGCGTGTTGCAGCCCCATCATCACCTACCACCCCTTTAGTAGGCTACTGCACAAAACTTACTGATTTAAGATGCTGCTTAGTTGATCTTTTTACACTTCTAAAATCGAGATTTACATTTTTTAGAACTTCGGTGGCACTATGTCGCTACGGTTATGTTGAAAAACGATACTACATACATACATACATACATACATACATACATACATACATATGCTTAATCTACTATCTACTTTTCTCATCCAAATACTGCGCCAGTAATAAATAACTACTGCTGTCTCATTTGTCACTAATGTCAAATACCAAGGAAACAACCCATCTTGACAAGCACACGTTATAAATGCCATAACAAAATCAAAATGCTATTTCAAAGCAAAGGTCAAGCTGTTCCATATAATACATAACGATTTGAATGCAAACTTATTTTCTAATATTAAAGTTCTGATGGCTTATTCGCCACTTTGAAAACGTTAGTAGTAATACCAAAGGTCAAAAAAGATTTTCCTTAAGGAAAGAAATTGTATTGCCATTCCTATGTATGTATGTATGTTGTATGTATGTATGTATGTATGCATGCATGCATGTATGTATATATGTATAATATGCACTCCACCCCTCAACAAAAAAAACACGGTACATTATACATCCGCCCCGTGTTTATTAGATCCCAATAGAGATAACTGCAATTTTTGTGTAGAAATCAGTGACCCTGACCTTTGTAATTTTGACCCCCAAACCGACAGACTTTTCTATTACCCCAAGCGCATATCACTGACAATGTTTGAAAATGATAATGACAAATTAATTATTACACTCATGATGCAATACGCCACATATGAGGTAAAATGTTAGATCTCACTTTGCATGCATGTACATCAGCCGTGGACGATATAATGCTTTTACGCGGTAATTGCAATTTAACTCAGATTGACAGCTATATTACAGTCATTACTCCAATGGAATACGAAACAAGTTTAAACTTAAATTCATGAAGTCTGACACAATTGGAAAGAAGGGATATAAATTAAAATAAATTGAACATAAAATAATGTGTTGTAAACTTATTACTTTACAATGATGAATGTATGGAACTTTTCTTTTCCTAAAAAAATTATAACATAACCAAATGGAATGAACAACAAACACATCGAGTAAGATGATTTGACGCTAACGAAATCTTTATTTAATAATATCAATCATTTCAGCCAGACCACTTAAAGCGCCACCGTTCTAAGAACTCATAATTTCTTTAAACTTTTACTCATTTGGTATAGAGGCGGTTGGGTAGTAGTTGCTTTCTTTCTTTTCTGAAATAGCAACAGTGAATGAGATAATGAGCACAGTTATTTTGTTTACACAATCTTTTATGTATAAAAAACTTTCACACATTCCTTCTCCATGAGTAAACAATGATTACATGGGGGGGGGGGTAATGCTCTCGTAGAAGGGTAGAACACTTCAACAACATCCTCAATCTACAATTATCAAGGAGGCAATTGATCGATTGCCCCAAGTAGAAATCAACACAATATTTGCTGATTCTCCAGAGCTGACTGAACTGTAAAAGCAATCCAACTGCTGTTAAATGGCAAAGCATATGGAGATGCTATACCAGAAGAAGTCTACAGAGACGGAGGCTCGCACATGGCACAGAAACTGACTGAATTCTTTCCAATCAAAGTTTACTCATGGAAGTATACCCCAGGAATACAAGGATGCATCCATTGCCTACCTATACAAGCGGAAAGGCAAAATACAATCCTGTGACAACCATTGGGGCATCTTCTTGCCAGAATGATGCTGAATCGTATTGTGCATCACATCAATAAATGCCTACTGTCAGAGAGTAAGCGTGGATTCAGGAAATGACAGGGGACTACAGACATGTTGTTTGCAGCTCGTAAACTCCAGGACATGAACAGAATTCCAACATGTACAAGACATTGATCGAGCAGACAAAAGTCTTTGACATATGGGGCTTTTGGAAGATCGTGACAAAATGTGGCTGCCTAAAGAAATTCATTGTGATGGTTCGACAATTCCATGATAGCATGCTGGCTCGTGCTGTGGATGGTGGTGAGTCATATGAAACATTCCCAGTCACCAACGGAGTCAAGCAATCCGTGACTATGACGCTTGGATCGACATTAGATAATGGACTGTTCGCACGCTGTTTAATTTAAGAAGATAACAAGGGAAGACGGGGTCACAAGAAGTGACTGTTCGTCATCTTCTCTTTTCTGAAAACTTTTCCCTGATGCCAAATCTGAATCTGACATGAAAAGCCATTTCTCTTCAGCGACAATTTCGATCTCACAATCGACATCAAGAAGACAGAGATAATGCACCAACCTGCACCAGGAAAGTCTTGTGTAGAGAATACCTTCACAGTAAATAGCCAAACCCTCTTGTCAGTGGACAAGTTCACCTATCCCGGCAGCACACAGTTGCTTACAGTCCACATTGATGATGAAACCAACGCCAGAATTGATAAAGCAAGAGTGACCTTTGGCAGATTACGTAAAAATGTGTGGAAGCGCAGAGGGATCAGTCTACAGACAGCACTTAAGGTCTACAAAGCCAGTGTGTTGCCGTCCCTGTTGTATGCTTGTGAAACCTGGACGGTGTAAAGACGCCATGTCATGAATCTGAACCATTTTAACACAGGCTGCCTGAGGAAACCGATGAAGATAAGATGGAAGGACAGGGTCCCAGACACTGAGGTTCTCACACGAGCAGACATTCCAAGCATTCACACTCTGCAGATTAAATCACAGCTGAGATGGGGAGGCCACATCACTAGGGTGTCAGTAAAGCGACTATTTAAGAAGATCGTCTACAATGAGCTGAAGGAGAGAAAACGATCTTCTGGATATCAGAAGAAACGCTTCAAAGTTACCCTCAAGTCATCCTTCAAACACTTCAACCTTAATCCCCGAGTCTTGGGAAGATCTCAAACAGGATCCCTACATCTGGCGCAGTCTCGCCCATACTGGAGCTACTGCGGATTTTGAAAGGAGGAAAGCTGCAGCGGTAGTGCAGAAGTTTGAGCAGCGTAAATCTCAAATAACTAGCACATCCTCAGCTGATCAAACAAAACCATGTGGCATCTTCTGGCGACACATGCAACTGAGAGCAAAATATGACCTGATCAGCAATTCACGTACTCACAGTAACCAAACTAGTCAATGATGTCATGGTCATCTTTGAACACAAACAACGAACACCGAAGCATATACGTAAGGATGCACTGTTTAACTTTTAGCACATATTTTAGAACGTCGAAATGAATCCGTTCCATCATATCTAATTTTGCAAACCCCCATATTTCAGCTTCTTATGTAAGAATCGTATATCAAAAAGTTAAGCTGGTTCAGGTATGTGATTCAGAATTAATGCGAATGTGCGCAAATTATTTCATTTCTAAGAATGACCGTGACTTTTGACATTTTATCCTCAAAGTATTCTTCCTTGCTCCAAGTGCGTGCCATCCACAATGTTTGGTAACTGCAGATAGCAAAAAACATGTGGTCTTGTTCGGAAAACATTTGTCTTCATTTAGCCATAGTGATCTTGAGCTTTGATCGCCAAGATGTTTCCTTGCTCTAGGTGCAAGACATACAAAGTTTGGTAATTGTAGATGTCGGGAAACTCGAGATTTCATGCGGAAACGAAGTTGTTATAAGACCGACCGACGGACCGACATCATAACATGATAGTCTTAAAAATAGCTTTTCCGTTTCAAATACTGACGCTCTTCCTGACTGATTCATTGATAAATGCTGATGAGCCTCCTTCAGAGATTTCATTGTTTTTGGTCAAAGACTAAATTATTTAAATGAAACGATCGTTCTGGTCAAGTACCAGGCTAATAATTTAAGACGGTCTCTTAGCTAAACACGATTCCATGATAAGAAGACGTCATTCATATGACAATCAGTCATGGCACACGATTGTGACAGTCAAGCATACAAATAATATTTGAAATGTTGTAGAGTGAAAATTTGATATATGTTCGGGCATCGTATGGTAGCATGCTATTGTTTTGTACTAGAAAAGCGTGATGGACCAAAATAAAACTTCTTTATCTGAGATGAAACTCGACACCTGGGTTTAACCTCAGGAATGGCACAAGCAGTCAGATTAGCACTGGAAACATAAGCCAAATCTATTACGCTTTTGCTCCTTCGGCTTGCTCGAGATTATGAGTGAAAGACTGAATGAATCTTTGGGGACTTGGTGAAGCGAAACGCTGAACTCTGATAATTCTGGACAAAATTTGATTGATATGATACGTCAACCGGAATTCAGGCAGACAAATAGAAAAACAAACCTGTCAAAAAGATAAATACCGCTGTGATTCAGATCCAATGACCGACTGAACAATTTAAACAATACATCTTATGTTTTAGGTTTTCTCCAACATAAGAAATAGTCTGTTACCAAGATTCTCGGACGAGTACATGGGCATCCATTCTGTTCTGACCTAAAGTGACAAGTCTGATAAGCACGCAGGCTTGTTTATCAGTTGCCTCTGGAAACGTAATGGATTGATCATTACTCTTCGGGGGCCGGGACTGGCAATTGCTTTATGAACGAAGAAATTTATTTTCTTCTGTCTCAAGATGTTTTTTTTTAAGTAAACCCAAAACAATTTGAATCCTTCGGTCGAGAATCAAATGGTCCGCCCCGATGGTCATGCTAAATCATTTTATCATAATGAATTATAATTACTAACCGGAGCACCAGGTAGACGTATTGTTCCAGAAAGCTGCTTCTGCTTGGTCAATTGAGTCAGTTTCTTATCAATCCATGCGAGCCGTTTGATAATGATGATACAAGAAACGTTAGCTAGAAATCCTCTGGAACAATCTGTTTTTAATGGCTTCAGTTTCAACCCTTTCTCACTGAGACTGTTTTCTTATGCCAAGTGATTACTTTTAGTTTATCAAGAGTCCGAAAATCTGCTAATTAGTTCTTACGGGGAGTAATATATAATAGATTATTGGTACATTTTGGTATTGAGACAGAAAAAAGTTCCCGATGCTATTTTCGACCATTAACAAAACATTTCAATCAACATCTTTCTAACATAAGACTTTCTTTTGAAATAAACAAGATTAAAACCAGTGGATGTGGACAGCTACAGTCCGTGAAATGAACTGAATTCAGCTGGATTGTTGTAAGTGTTGACAGAATTTTAAGGAAAAGATAAGTCCTTTATATTCAGGAGTAGAAGCAGCTGGTCACCCTGACAACATTATAAGCCACTTGTAGAGCTAATCAGTCCGAATATTCCAAGTATATAGCACCCAATATATAAACCATCCACAAAACATCAAATAAGTACCAATAAGCATATGCTTTGAATATGTTTTCTCAAAATTCGTGCGCTATGTTTGTTTATTAAATAATTAAATTTGTTAGTCGATATAAAAGCTGAAAGCTGTGTTACAGTTTAATAATAGAATTAACTTTGCGTCTGAAGTGCCCTAATTACTTTTTTATGCAGATGCATAAATATTATATTCAGTAGTTACCCCACCCCACCCAACCATTTTCTCTACGAAACGAAAAAAGCATAAAAGCTATGCTATGTGATCGAGAAGGCTAGTAACGACTAATTCAAAACCAAAACCTACGAAGTAACAGCTTACACTGTTTTAGTTCTGATTATTTATACGAAACTTTCAAACGTCAATGACTTTAAAATTATTTTAGGCAATTTCATACCTTTCACCCACTACGACTAAAGTAATACTTACAAATTCAGATTTTGAGGTCTTCATGAAATGTTTCCCAGACAGAAATCACACATCTAGTTCAAGTATGATTTAATAATCTAGCTATTAGAGCAAATATAAATAAATAATCTAATCATAAGAAAACGAAAGTTATCCTCTAAATAATCAATAATAATACATGCTATTATATACCACAAGATGTTTCGCTTTTTTTACGTGTTGACTATCACGTGTTATTTAAGTGTTTACTATCACGTTTTCGTGTTGACAATCACGTGACATGCGGTTATTATATATCCGGTATAAATAATTGATCCATCTCTACATAATTGTAGACATTTCTTTCATCTCACTTCTGTAGATATTTTGATAGCTTATTTTGCAGACTGACAAATGTATGTAATAAACCATCAATACATGCCATTACCTATCACACTATACACGGGGCTCCTCAATTTACACTTCTTACCCGATACTGCTTGAAAATGTTTTTGGACACTTAACGAGTCATTTTGTGTGTAGTACAATACACAATTTGTTGTATTTACCTATCGCTCTACTTACGATCGGAGGGTAATGTTTATTTTTTTTCGACACTCGCTTTGACAGGGGTGACTAATTTATGGTGTAGAGGAGTGGCACGGCTCGTTGAATCTACATGATATCTCCCACAAAAATATAACAAATACAAATACACAATTTTAAACAGCAATGTTACCGAGACACAGGTTGTTGGTTCTCTGCGAGAAAATGCAATGTGAATGACCCCGTATGAAAGTAATGGCACTGACTGCAGCTCATCTGCCACTCTTATCTATCGCTAGATGGCGTTAGTGCGCTACTGTATTTTTTAATTGATTATTTTGTTTTCGAAGACACAAGAAACCAGAGGGTCAATAGCATGCAAATCCCATCCGGAGATGTTATGTCTTGGTGAATTCTATTAAATAATGCAGATAACGCCACAAAAAGTGGGACACCTAACACAACCTATAACGACTAGACAACCCAACAAGTGGAAACGACACTTAGAACATCACAAGCAACACAAAGCCGTCAAGAAGGCACTAAAATTTATTTGGATAAGATTATCATGAAAAAGAACATAGTCACGGTCAGGACCTGTAGAATATTTAAGAAATGAAGAAATTACAAAATATTATCTGCAATTACAAGTTAAAAAAAAAACAAATCGAGAATGCCCAAATGAAAGTACAGACACCTAAACGCTTTAAATTATATCGGTATATTCAAAAGATTCGCATCTAATATAGAACATGCCAAACACATAAGCAGAAATCGTATGTTGTTACGATATGACTGGTTCAGACGGTATATAGATTCTGGTTTTGTTAAACTGATCACCAACTATAACAAAACTATACAGTGAGTTTATCTTTATAACGATGCCGTTGAACTTTCCTTTCTTTGCCCTGATACTTGGATATCTAAGATACTATAAAATGCTATTAGAATCGATTTTTAAATTTAGAGACCGATGCAGCAGGTGCGGAATATACGCGTGAAAAGAGTTACGTGTGTGCAATTGCTACGGCATGTTTCTGTCTGTATATACCCGTTTGGTAAGACAGATCCAGATGCTAGGCACATACACTATAGTATGTACAATGTGCCGGCGGGTCTATGTCTACCAATTACAGTGGATTTCTGGTGCTATTCGTCTGCCATATTGGTGCTTCACTTTCCTTTTGGAAATTATCGACGGACTTTTGTCTGGAGTACACGGATCATCAAATTCACTTTATCTGAAGTGAGACACTTCTCTCAACACACCATACAGTAATAAAAATAACGTCCTGATTCATACACACAAACTATTTGGAGCAGAGAATCTTGATAGTAGCAGGGATCTTGTGCTCGTAATATCCTCTTCTATCAAATCCCAAATTAACTTCCCCGCGTAAATAAAAAAAATAAAAAAAATCTCTCCTTAAAATGCACTCTGAAAATTAGTATGCGTTTCGCATTGGAACTAATAAGTAAAGTTGACATCATCCTACGCAGGATAGCAAACGGGATTATGATTTCTTCTCAAGATAGGTAAAGGAAGCATCTACTTTGATTAATATATTTCACAGCTGTGAATATGCCTATACCTTGATACCTATATATTTATTAGATTAGTATATGTTAACGTCATGCCTTTTTTGCTGAGATTTGGCAGAGATATGAATTGGCTGCTAGTTTACTCGAGGTTTAACTCTTATATTTCTATTAGCTCAACATTATCAGAGATTAAACGGTTAAACCATGAAGCAGATGGTTTTCTGTTCTCGTATCATCTTCACAGAAAATGCCCTCAGATGTATAGCCTAGCACTTAGTGCTTTGGTGGATATAACTTGCATACTAAACAGAAAATAAATAATCAACTTTAATAGCATGAACCGATGTTTCTGGTCATGGACCATTGACATTAAAAACTGGGTTAACAATCTTCTATTATATACTGGTCTCCAATATTTTGAGAAATACATCCCTGGACTTCCAATTTCAAATTATACGGAGAGATCTAATTATGTTTAATACAAATACAGCATAAAACTACCACCCCACTGCACCAGTGGTAAGGAACCGACCATTTCATTAAATTTCCCCAGAATGGGGGCCAAATTATTTTCTCAATTTCCAGCCACCAAATAGTTTGAAAATAATATTCTTTCCCTGATTTTTTTTTATAAAAAAAATTACTAATTATTTTCATTACATTCCTTGAATAATAATAATCTTAAGCTAAATATAACAAAATCATAAAGGTTTCTTAGCCCCCCCCCCCCGTCCCCAATTCAATGATCGGTCCCTAAATGCGCCAGAAAAGTAGTGGCGTTATATATGTTTTAATATATATATATATATATATATATATATATATATATATAGAGAGAGAGAGAGAGAGAGAGAGAGAGAGAGAGAGAGAGAGAGATCTTTACTAAGTTCTATAACGGTTTCTAAAGTTTTGGTCTTTTTATTTAATTTTTCATTTAAGTTGAGAGAAAACCGATCAACGCAAAAAATGCCGTAATATTACTGACGTATTATTACATACAAATTAACAATCAGCTCTCTAAGAACAAAAGTCCACGTATCGTGTAGTCCCAACTACCACTCGGTTGCTAGATAATATGTACTGACTCAATATGATAAAAATAAATACCATACCGGAATCTTAATAAAAACAGTTGACAACAAAGAGGTGTTTGGTTTACGGACATGATTTAAAATAACTACAAAAAGCTATAGCTATCGGACTCAGGCACCTGTTAGCAATCATGTCTAAGAACAGATATTCTATTAAATTTTCTAAACATTTTATTCTTTATATATAAACCATGTAGATAAGCTGGGTATGATAGAATCACGACGTACAGACAAAATTCAGACGGCATAAAAACGTAATTATAAGCGACAGTTGCAGTAAAGATAGAAGCGAGAATTCGGGAAAAAAATTTAGACAATGGTATTACGAGAAACTGCCATGTCATTACTAATTACCAGGCCCTGGGTTGGGTTAGGGGTTACATATCACTTTATGGGTTTGCAAAACGTTGAGATTGTTGTTTATCAATGGCAGCCGGTGCATTGCTTTACCTAACGAGTTCACCAATCACTCCACTAAGGACTCACCACCCCTGGAAAGACTCAAATTTCTTATGTGTGATATCTTACAATAATATTGCATTTCACAAGAAATGACTCTTAAAAACATATACAACATTCATTACTCCTCCCCCCCTCTCTCTCTCTCTCTCTCTCTTTATATATATATATATATATATATATATATATATATATATATATATATATATATATATAGTTCTTGTTTGTCCCTATTACACATATACTGACAAAAATAACAAAACAATTATGTTGCAAGCCAGAGCTTACAAGTGTATGCATTTTAATATGAAAAAAAATCTTGTTTTTACAACATTAGTTTCAACTGCTGAAAAACCAAAATATTTACAAATATAATTTTATAACATGGTTTTCGTTATTTGTGTTCCCTACCATGGTATATGTTTTGTTTAGAAGGAGTAAATAAAATCATTAACGTCATCCCTCTAAGCCAAAAATGAAGACGTTTGGCGGGAGAGTATTATTTTTTCTTATCTGGGACTTTGAACAACGGAAATTTCAAAGGAACTAACTAATCCAGACAGCGTTTTCTGACCAGCGTTGATTGAGCACCAATTTATAATTTCATCCGTAATGTCGACCAGTTGTTAAAAGCATTTGTCTAGTCGTCGTGCATGTATGCAAATTCGGTAATCCAAACCTTTAATGTCTACCAGCGAAATCGGCTCGGAGCAAAAACGTTGTAACAAAAGCTGCATGCACAGTGAGGTTAAACAGATGTATCATATCCGTCTTCAAAATGGACTTCATAAAACAGCACGTTTCGCATGAGATGCGTTATGACTCACACGATGCATTCAGAGCGAAACTAAAATGTTGTTCAGACAAAGAAGCATATTCTCCAGTACCTTATAATTAAGACAAATAACATTTTTGTTAAATTTGCAATTCTTACGTCAAAACGTGCTATGTAGCTAAAGTGTTTAATTTAAACGTATGACTCTGCTGACCATAGCGGTTCGGGTTTTCATTTTCAGACGACTCCAATAACTGATGTCCAATATTCATACAGTCAAATCTGCACACGCGCAAAACACCAGGGCCGGCCATAGGTCGATTGGACCGATTTGGCCCAATCGGGCCCGCGCTCAGGGCCGCGCGTTAGTAAAATTTTAAAAAATATATCCATAGAGAGAAAGTAATTTGAAAGCGATGGAATAAAATTTTAAGTTCAATATCGTATAAAACTTGTTTAAAAGTTTATTTCCAAATGCCGTGTTCAAATGAGGCCCCGCCAAAATGATACAAATCGGGCCTCGCGTTTGCTGAGGCCGCTACTGGAAAACATTATTTACTAATATCCTAGTAAAAGCAATTTACATGTTTGATTGGTCAAGGCAAAATATGTCATACATATACCATAATGCATTCGTCATGGATACTCAGAGAACCGTATAAATAATCGTATGAGAAATTCCTGCTAATAGAGACATCAGCATCCAAAATTAAATGATGAGCTGATATTTTAGTTATAGGCTATATTTAATTTTAAAAGACATGCAGACTTCCTGACCCAAACATGGTGAAGCAAATATCTTGCAAAGTGTATGTGAAGGAAAAAACATGACGAAAATTAGCAGTTAACAACGTCTCTTGTTATCCGAACAATTGTTTTATTCCTCCCCACCGATGCGTCTACCCAAACAGACCCAAATACCATGACTACATAGTTTATTGGTTGTACCCATGCGTTAGTGTACTATTAGCGTAGAATTTGTTTTTATATTGATAAATTACTTTCCTACCAATATGGTAAAACGTTAGGACTGATTTGTTTTTATTTATTTATTTGTTTTAAATTAATCTTTCATATGAAAGAAGAGTTATATATTAATTTAATGAATCTGATAACAAAGTGGCAAACCAGTTTTCAAATACTGTTAAACAGCCGCACGTTTCATCTAGCATTAAACATACCTTCATTTTACCATGTCTTTTATGAATAGCATTTACTTGCCTTCTTATTCATGTATCTTTTTCTAACGCGATTTAATAATTAGTCTTTGAGTTTCGTCTACGTCTCTTTTCTTCGTTCAAACAGTACAATACAATCATAACCTGGTGGAGAACACCACTTCATACACCTGAATATGTTAAGTGGTACAACTTGTTAGTGTAGGGACTAGTGGAGAACCTCACTACATACACCTGGGTATGTTAAGTGGTACAACTAGTTAGTGCAGGGACAGCAAAACGCTTTGAAGATCAAGAGTAAATAATGTCAACACTACAGACTGAAAATTAAACTCACTTTGAGGTCCCAGTGGATTCATTCATCAAGACCAACTTTTCATTCTCACGTGTTTACATAAAAACAGTAAGGACTTAAACTAGGTTGTATCAACATAAATTTGACTGCTAAATGCAGACTTAGAGACGTTTAGGATAGGATCGTACTTACCTACTAGAAATATTTCATTCACAATCCAGCCTATTTAATAAGGTTACAAGCAGATGTCTTACGTTTATTAAAATTATTCCTCGGACTCCCGACAATGTCCCTCCACTTGGATAAAACATGGTACCATATCCATCATCAACTCATTTTGTGGTGGAAGCTGGGGCATTATTTCTATATTTAGGACCCAAAAATTCCCAATGATCGTCGTCGTACTAATCACGCAAGTCACTGTTATAATAATGTTAACCATAACCCTTTAGGGCATGGGGATTATGCCCAAACAGAACTTATATTAAGGCCAACTCTCCAATATTAATGCACTGTATTTTTGCAGTAAAGAATCAACTATCGAACAAAATGCTCTTTTATTCCCAAAATAACAAACATGCCCACAATTTCCAATTAGATGTTAATAATTTGCACTTTAATGCAAATGATGAAAAGAGACTGATTACCACTCTTATCTAATTTTTCATGAAAATTCACCATTAAAATCTTAAATATTTTTTTAAAATAAGATAAAAACCTTTTATGTACAGTCGAAACAGTCCTTTTTGGGTAGCGCACCCTTCCCACCTGCCATGTTTACCGAAGTAGTAACTCAAAGTAGACTTCCAGGCAAATCTGGTGCAGCAGAGTAAATATAATGCGTTTGATAAAAGTGCGTATTCAGACATAAGCATGTTTAAGTTTCACACCCAAGTCAGAAAGTGACCAGATACTTTTTATACTAAACACGAAACATGAAATAAAATAATTAAAACGGCATCACGTAATACAATGCATATTTATGCACAGATCTGATGATACTCTATTTCACTAGAGGTAGAAATACAAAATTCAACAATAAGAGGAAAAGGTATAAAACGGTGATTTACATGTAACAAATATGCACTTGCACCCTTATTATCGCTATAAAAGCGGTCGCTTGTCTACTGTTATTTTGTAATAATGTAAGAGAAAAATCCTTAGAAAACAATTTTGTTTTCAAATTCGAAACACTTTATGTATTCAAGTTATGTATACATAAATGTATCCTTCTTTGTAAACGTGGGAAATAGGCACAATACTGATATACTGTTAAGACAATTTTTCTTCCTTTTTTGGTTTTCCATGTTTATTATTCCAAAACTTGTCCAAAAGTAGTGTTGCGTGGTAAATTAAGTTACTACGGTATCCTGCTTGACCAAATGTGAGGAAATATCCGTATTTGAGGTTAAGTTCTGTTCTTCTGGACCTTTTTTAATCTCTAGTTTTTGTTAAGATCATAAAATATCACGTTCATCTATTGATTCAAACAAAGAATTTAAAAGCAATAAATTTGGATCACTTACGTAATATGGGCAATATGCATTGTGTTAAAAAAAACAACAAAAAAAACAAAAAAATAACATGCAGCGATTCGATAGGAACATTTAAATACAACAACCATCTCACCGTAGGTTTTGATCGATTCATTCATCAAGTCCGATTTTCAGCGTTTAGTATTTACATAACAAAAAGACTGGATTTTAAACTAGGTTGTATAAACAAACACTCGACAGTTGAGATAGCGAGCTTAGGCACGGTCAGACCTATATTTACATCGAGCAGAAATGTTTCCATTCACATCCCAACCAATGTTACCATGTTATTTGTGTACACATACGTATGGTTTTAGATTTTGTTGGTTCTAACTGCATGTTTAACATACTATTGGCTGTCACATGCTGAGGAAACGGGAGTCAACAGCCTTTCCCGAGGACGTACCGAGACAGCCAACCCAAGCTGGTCTGGGTGGGTATCGAACATTATGTTAAAGAGTCCGACTGAAATAACGCGGTTCCCCTTATGTTCGATTATCCAAGGTTTTGGAGCATTTGCCATTAAAACAGACATTCTTCTGATATTTCGAAACAATTGATCTTACTCCTACTTCAACTACTCTCGCAAATCGCTCCCGATTTGACCTTCAAACAACAGCGCCCAGCGATTTTGCCTGATATTACGTAAAGTAGTTTACAATAAGATAGTAACGTACTGCAGTAATTGATAGTAATCAAGGATCATCCGTCAAATTACACGCTTCTTTTCTCCACAAGGAATCATCACGCCCACCAGCATTCAATTACTTCTTGACAGTATTACAAAATGTTATAAAGTGAGATTGATTACTAAATGTAATCTATGTTGTAGATGGATGCATTAACTTTAGTTCTCTTTCGCAATTTCACAACTTAAGAGAAAACATATCCTATCCAATCAAAATAAAATCTTTTGATGCTTTTATCGCTTACATTATACGGCAGGGAAATTTTAAAAAAAAACAAAACAAAAAAAAACCAACAAAAAAAAAAAAACACG